>JAUTBS010400604.1:0-10200 GCA_032361285.1 Aequorea victoria | reverse complement strand
TTTCTTCACTTTAATCAATTTTAATGATAGTTTATCATGTTTTGGGAGCAACTAGACATATCTTATTAGATGAATATCATTTAATTATGCACTAATTATGTATATATATTAACTGTTATAAAAATATATACATATATATATATATATACTGTTATACATTTTTAGAAAATCTTTATTACATTTGTTTGGTTCTTGGTTTCAACATTATAAACGTAATTAAATAATATGTTTTCATACGTTTGATGATCTAATTTCATTATGTAGCAATTGTTATATGATATTATTTATTTATATCACTTACAATTGTTTTATACGAAGAACATGGAAGGACTTACCCGAATCACCAAATGGTGATGAAGATCCAACGAGGATGAATGTGATGATCTTGGTGGTTGATGGCTTCATCTAGACGTGATGATTTGTGGTGGAAGAGGTGAATGACAGTGGTTGGTGATTGTGCATGGTGGTGCAGTGCAGAGGAGATAAAGAGAATTTATAGAGCTTCGAGAGATTGTGAGAGAGATACAGAGAGAGAGAGAGAGAGGAAGGAAGGGATCCCATTTAACAACGGAATGGATCCATGAAATCAGGAATTTCCTGATTTTTCGCCAACCAATCCCACAATATAAGGAACAGCGGCTGACAAAACATTTTCCTTTGAAATACTCGGCCACCGCTGGCAACTAACCAATTCCTTTCTTTTCTTTATTTCCTCTTTTAAATTATTTCCTCTTTTTAATTAACTTGATTTAATTAATTAATGAATAACTAGATAACTTAATTAAAGTCTAAATAAGTTTTTAATTGAATTAACATTTCAAAACTTATTTCATAAATTCTTTTACTCTCATTTTATTTATTTAACCAGTTATTTATTAATTGGTTAATTGAATTATTAATTAAATAAATATACTCTAAAATTTTTAAATTTTACCAGATTTTACATTCTCCCCCACTTACTAATCTCATGTAAACAAAAATGGATACCGTTCACGAGTCTCTTCCTCGCGCTCCCACATGGCTTCCTCCACTTTGTGATTGAGCCAGAGGACTTTGACAAGACGAATCAACTTGTTTCGCAGAATTTTCTCTTTCGTATCAAGAATCTGAACTGGTTGCTCATCATAGCTCAAATCTTCCCGAACCTGAAGTGGCTCATAATCTATCACATGCGACGGACTATGAATATATCTCATCAACATAGAGACATGGAATACGTTATGCACACTGGTGAGGCTAGGTGGCAAGGCCACACAATACGCCACCTCACCCACACGATCAAGAACTTCGAAAGGTCCAATATAATGGGGACTCAGCTTCCCCTTCTTACCGAAACGGATAATTTCTTTCCAAGGCAAAACCTTGAGGAATACCATGTCGCTAATTGAAAATTATAAGTCTCTTCTTCGCACATCGGCGTAGCTCTTCTGACGACTTTGAGCTGCTAACAACTTATTCCGAATCATCATGTTTTTCTAAGATGCATCTTCTACAAGATCAGGTCCAAGAAGTTGTCACTCGCCAACTTCGTACCAACATAATGGGAATCTACACTTCCCCCCATACAAGGCTTCATACGGTGCAACCCCCAAACTGAAGTGATAACTATTGTTGTAGGAGAATTCCATCAACGATAACTAATAGTCCCAGTTACCCTTCCATTCCAACATGCAAGCTCTTAACTTGTCCTCCAAAGTCTGAATTGTCCTCTTCGACTGACCGTCGGTTTACGGATGATAGGCTGGGTCGAGCTGAAGTCTAGACGAGTATCCATAGCTGGCTGTAGGGCACCCCAAAACTTTGAGACCAACCAAGGGTCACGATCGAAAACAATAGAAACAGGTGAACTATGAAGTCGTACAATCTCTCGCACATATAGCTGCGCTAAACGATCCAACGACTACGTCATCTTAATGGAAACAAAATGAGTTGACTTCGTAAGGCGATCCACAATCACCCATACTGCGTCGTGTCCACTACGGGTAAGAGGTAACCCGGATACAAAGTCTATCGTAATGTTCTCTCATTTCCACTTGGGTAGTGGTAATGGTTGAAGCTTTCCTACTGGTCGCTGATGCTCAATCTTCACTTATTGACATATCAAACACTGTGCTACGAACCCTGTTATATCCTGCTTCATGATGTTCCACCAGAAGTGCTCTCAAAGATCTTGATACATCTTTGTTCCACCCGGATGAATGCTATACCCCGAACTATGAGCTTCGGTCAGAATCTCCTTCCTTAGCTCGTCGTTGGCAGGTACACACACTCAATCTCTGAATTTAAGAACTCATTTGTTGCTGATGCAAAAGTCCTTTATCGATCCTTTGCGTAACTCATCCACGATCTTCTTGCACTGTAAGTCATCCTTCTGAGCCAAACGAATCCTCTCCAACAAGGTCGGTCGCACGGTCAACTGGTAACACAAAACGGTCTCTCCATGCTATAGAATTTCCACATCCATATATCTTCCGCAAGTCTTCTAAAAGTTGATGCTGAACGATTAATGCCGCTAAGCTGCTTCCTAAAGATTTCATGCTCAACGCATCTGCCACAATGTTCGTTTTTCCTTCGTGGTAGAGAATCTCCACATCGTAGTCTTTCAACAACTTAAGCTAACGTCTCTGTCGCAAATTAAGCTTCTTCTGTGTGAAAATGTACTTCAAGCTTTTGTGATTGGTGTAGATCTCGCAAGATTCTCTGTAAAGATAATGTCGCCATATCTTCAATGCAAAAATGATAGCTGCTAACTCCAAGTCGTGCGTAAGATAATTCTTCTTGTGAGTTTTCAATTATCGTGAAGCATACGCTATTACCTTCCCGTGCTGCATCAAAACACAACGCAAACCTTGGTGTGACACATCGCTAAAAATCACAAAATTCCCTCCTTTAGTAGGTAAAGCCAGAACTGGTGCAGATGTTAACCTTAGCTTGAGCTCTTGAAAACTGTCTTCACATTTTTCTGTCCATTCGAGCTTTACTCCCTTCCGTGTGAGGCTAGTAAGTGGTAGGAAAAGACGAGAAAACCCTTCCACGAACCGTCGATAATAACTGGCCAATCTCAAGAAACTTTGTATCTCAGTCACTGAGGTTGGTCACGGCCAATCAACAACTGCCTCAATCACTTTGCTGTCAACAGAGACTCCTTCCTTGCTAACCACATGGCCAAGAAAAGACACACTGTCCAGCCAGAACTCGCACTTACTGAACTTGGCATAAAGCTGCTTCTCCCATAGAGTTTGAAAAACTTCTCGTAGATGTTCCTCGTGCTCCTCCTTACTCTTCGAGTAGATTAGAATGTCATCGATGAAAACAACAACAAAGTGATCTAACTGCGGCTTGAAGACCCGATTCATCAAATCCATAAAAGCTGCTGGAGCATTGGTTAACCCAAAAGGCATAACCAAAAACTCATAATGACCATATTGAGTCCTGAACGCCGTCTTCGAGATATCCATCTCCTTGACTTTTAGTTGGTGGTAGCCGGACCTCAAGTCAATCTTGGAGAAAACCTGTGCTCCCTGAAGCTGATCAAATAAATCGTCGATACGTGGCAATGGATACTTATTCTTGATAGTAACCTTGTTCAACTCTCGTTAGTTGATGCAAAGACGCATGAAACCATCCTTCTTCTTTACAAACAGAACTGGTGCTCCCCATAGTGAAACGCTAGGTCGAATAAAACCCTTGTCCAATAACTCTTGCAACTGAGCTTGCAACTCCCTTAACTCTAACAGCACCATTCTGTACGGAGCCTTAGAGATAGGCAGAGTACCAGGAGAAAGATCTATTGTGAATTCAATCTCACGATCTAGAGAAATACTAGGCAAGTCCTCGGGGAAGACATCCGAGAACTCCCTCACAACAGAAAGATCTTCCAACTTTGCATCGGATACACCTGTGCCTAGCACAGAAGCCAAAAGACCTTCACAACTTCTCCTCAATGATCAGTTAGGATGAAGGGTTGCTAACCCCATGTCTCCTTGGAAAAAGAACTTAGGTTACCCAGTAATATCAAAAATAACCCTCTTGTAATAATAATCCACGTTTGCGTGATACTTGACGAGCCAATCCATACCCAAGATAACGTCGAAGTCACGAATGGTTAAGGAAACAAGATCTACTGGTAATAACCTGTCACCGAACTCCACAACTCCCAAACGACAAACATCGTGCAAAATGACTGTGCCCCCAATAGGAGTAGACACAGAGAAAGATCTTTCCAACAGTTCGATCGTGAAAGATAAGCAGTGTAAAAATTCCAGTGAAGCAAATGAATGTGTAGCGCCAGAATCAAAAAGAGTCTTAGCAGGTACTGAATAGATGGTGATAATACATTGCACCACGGATGGTGAAGCTTCGGCCTCCTCACGTGTGAAAGCGTAGACACGTCCCTGAGTAGCTGGTGTTTGTCCTTGCGACTTGTTGTAATAGTGTTGATTCTGTCCACCCTGATGGTTCTACTAGGCTAGAGCTGGTCTAGTGATATTTGCTGGTGGTTTTTAAACCTGAATCGATTGCTACTGCTGCTACTGCTATTCTCATGTCCCTTTGTTCCTGCAGTGAGTGGACAGGTGTCCGGTCTTATCGCAAGTGTAGCACTTCTTTGGTGTCCCATCACAATTCTGTATACGAAAGTGAACCTTCTCACACCGGTTGCACAGGTTCTAAGTTTGTTATTTCGCATCTCTCCCGTTCTGATTCTGACGCTGGTCTTGAGTGTGCGTCTTCTTGGGAAGATTACCACCTCCATTCTGATTTTCGGTCAATTTCTGATCTCTATTCCTTTTCGGCTGTGATTCTCGATGTTTCTGCGCTTCACCCAAACTTCTTTCCGCTAAGAGAGCCTTGATCATAAGCTCAGACAAATTTTTTTCCTCGAGAATTGACACACGGCTGCGGATGGCAGGACGCAAACCCCTCTCGAACATAGTTACCTTGTCCGCCTCATCCGCGACATGCTGTGGTGCGAACATTGATAACGCCATGAATTTTGCTTCATACTCAGCTACGGTCATCGACTTCTGTTCCATCGACAACAACTAGATCTGCTTCTACTTTCTGATTACTGCTGGATAGAACTTATCGTTGAACAGTTCCAAGAATTTCTTCCAAGTGATCTCTTGCTCCTTTTCTTCAAATTGACGCTTAACCATGCGCCACCAATGTTCTGTAGGTCCTTGAAGAACATAGGTTGCTAATGATACCTTAATATCATTGGAGCAACTCAAACGCTCAAAAATCTTCTCGATTTCTAGCTTCCACAACTCTGCTTCATCAGGATTGATTGCCCCTATAAAGATTAGAGGGCGAATCTTCATGAACTTCTCAAACACTGACCCTTTATCCATGGTCATAGCTCTAACTTTGTTAACTGTTCTCTGTTGAGCCTGTTGCCGAGCCAACATACCCACCAGTGCTTGAAGAGTCTGAAGGGTCTCGTTAGCAACTAGGGTGGTTGGGGCATCAGGTACAGCTGGGGCTACCAGAACAGCTGGGGTTGTCGAAGCCACTGATGTCTCAGCCATAGGAGTTATAATCGGGGCATTCTCCCCATGTGCACCATCAGACAATGCAACCATAGAGGTCACGTTACGTCTAGGGCGAGAAATCTAACAAATATCACAATATATTAATATAAAGCATGTGTGAGATAAAAAGACAAGCTATATATCAATACTCACACTACCAGGATACCGGGGATCCAAACCTCTTCTAGACATCATGATGCAATGTTCTTTTACTTTTTGAACTTTTGAAAAACTTTTGCTTTGATACCAAACTTGTCACGCCCCAATTTGGGAAGGGTGACCGTACTTGGCTTGTTGGGTTAAGGCCCACAATCCATGGCCGGTCACCATTCTCAAATTGGGGCATAATAGTCTCAATGGCAAAGTCAGGGTAATGGTGTCATTTTTTGTTACAATCTAGTAGGTGTGTACTGGTAGGTGCCTCAAGAATTTTGTTTATTAGTGAAGCACTAAGTCGAAATTCTTGGTTTTTGACCCAACACTTGATGGAAAAGGTTTTATTTTGGAAGTGTGATAGGTCATGTGGGCATATGTGATGCGGCAGAGCTCGAGGTACACTGGTTCCTTAATGGAGGCAAAGAATTTCCATTCCATCTCGGATAACTAAGTGGTGAACCGCATACTGATTTCATCAAAGAAAGAGAAATCGATACATCGCCCATCAGGGACTTGTCGAGATAGAAAGATTTTGGTGTACCTTTCTTGAATTGTGAGGTCTCGACAAACCAGAGCAACCGGAGTTGAGGTAGGGGCTTTCTTGCTTTTCTTTGATCCAGAAGCTCCTTCTTCTTGCAACAATGAACGTTTCTTGGTCCTTTGTGGGGGCATTGAAGACTCTATTGGTTGATTTGAGGTTTGGTTCAAAGTTGAGGAAGATTGCAAAATCTCGTCGACGAGCTAGGGCTCAGTTCAGTTGACTGGAGAGTTCACCGGTGTTGGTTTTGACAGAGGGGAATAGGTCAAGGATAGTTTAGAAGGGAGGAGAGAAGGATGATGTGATGTTTTGACAGGTTCTGAGTCGAGGGAGAGGAAGGGAAATTTTGGTGGTGACGACTCGTGAGAGGTAGAGAGAGTTTTTATTTTTAAAATGAATTTGGGGCTCAGAACTGATATATATACACGCGCCTTTGGGTCAATTGGTTGGGGTCTTAAGTCAACACAAGTAGGCTGCTAGGGACTTGGGTCGACACAATGATATCGTGAGTCGACGCAAATAGTGTCAAGCTTCCGAACAAAAGACTGTTAGTCGACACAGGTTGAACGTGAGTCGACACAGGAGTGACAAGCTTCAGGACTGTGGTCTATGAGTCAACACAAATGGAATATGAGTCGACACATTGTCAGGCAAGGTCCGTGAGTCGACAAAAACAAGAAGAGGGTCGACTCATGGTCTAGCATTTTGTCTGAGTCGACACAAACTAGTTGTGAGTCGACTCATCCAAGGCAAAAATATTGTCTATGAATATTTTATGGTATTTTCATGGATTTAGCATTCCTAATTCACCTTTTATGTAATTAAAACGTTCTATAGTTAAGGGTTTGGTGAATATATCAGCTAATTGGTGTTTCGTGCTTATGAATTTTAATAAAATATCACCCTTTTGTACATGATCTCTTATAAAGTGATGTCTTATCTCTATATGTTTTGTTCTTGAGTGTTGAATGGGATTTTTAGATAAGTTTATTGCACTCGTATTGTCACATTTGATAGGAACTTTATGATATTCTAAATTAAAGTCTTCCAATTGTTATTTTATGTATAATATTTGAGCACAACAATTACCTACGGCTATATATTCAGCTTCTGTGGTTGAGGTAGTTACAGAGTTTTGTTTCTTACAATACCATGAAACTAAATAGTTTCCTAGGAAATGACGTGAACCACTAGTACTCTTACGATCTAACCTACAACCAGCAAAGTCAGCATTTGAAAAACTTAATAAATCAAGGGTTGTATTTTTAGGATACAAAATGCCTAGATGTGTTGTTCCTATAAGATATCTTAAAATTCTTTTTACAACAATTAAATGCTATTCTTTAGGATCTAATTGATATCTTGCACAGAGACAAACACTAAACATAATATCAGGTCGACTTGCAGTTAAGTAAATGAGACTTCCGATCATACCTCGGTATTTCTTACTGTCGACTGATTTACGTTTTTTGTCTTTGTCCAGAGTTGTTGATGTGCCCATAGGAGTTGTGGAGGGTTTAGCTCCTTCATGTCAAATCTTTTCAATAATTTCTTGGTATATTTTGCTTGATTTATGAACGTTCCTTTTTTTGTTTGCTTTATTTGTAGACCGAGAAAGAAATTTAGTTCACCCATCATACTCATCTCAAATTCTTTCTGCATGATCTCAACAAACTAATTGCTTAAATGATCTCTAGAAAATTCTTTTTCAATCAAGAACCCGCTTAATCTTTCATACCAAGCCCTTGATGCTTGTTTTAATCCATATAAAGCTTTTGAAAGCTTATAGACATGGTCAGGATATTTGTGGTTTTCAAAGTTCGGAGGTTACTTTACATATACTTCTTCATTTGTATAACCATTTAAGAATGCAGTTTTAACGTCCATTTGATATAGTGTAAAGTCTCTTTGACATGCAAATGCTAACAGCATTCTTATAGCTTCTAATCTTGCTATAGGTGCATAGGTTTCTTCATAATAAATTCCTTCTTCTTGATTATAACCTTGGGCTACTAACCTAGCTTTGTTTCTCACTATGTTTCCAGATTTATCTTTCTTGTTTCTAAAGATCTATTTTGTGCCTATGACAGAAATGTCTTTAGATATGGGAACAAGTGTCCACACTTTTTTTTTCAAGCTGATTAAGTTCTTCTTGCATAGCATTTAACCAATATTCATCATTTTTAGCTTCTTGAATATTCTTGGGTTATATTTGAGAAATAAATGCAAGATTGTTGCACAGATCTCTAACTAGAGATCTAGTTGATACACCTTTTGTTGGTTCTCCTATTATTTGATCTTTTGAATAATTTGTAATTAATCTTTTATAAACATTCTCAGCTTGTAGTAATTCTGGTGATAACTCTTTTTCTATGTTGTCTTGAGTTATATCTAGAGATGTATTGATTATGTTTTCTCCTATTATTTCTACATCATCATCAACATTGTTTTAGATAAGGGAACAATAGTTTCTTCGAAAATAACATGCATTGATTCTTCAACAACTTGAGTTCTTTTAATATATACCCTATAATCTTTACTTATGGATGAATAACCTAGAAAGATACCTTCATCAGATTTAGCATCAAATTTTCCAAGATTATCTTTAGTGTTTAATATGAAACACTTACATCCAAAAGCATAGAAATATCCAATGTTGGGTATTCTACCATGCCATAGTTCATATGAAGTTTTATTTAGTTTGGATCTTATGTTTACTCTGTTAGATACATAACATGAAGTCTTTACAGCTTCAGCCCAAAAATATTTAGCTAGATTATGTTCATTGAGCATAGTCCTAGGCATTTCTTGTAAGGTTCTGTTTTTTCGTTCAACTACACCATTTTGTTGAGGTGACCTAGGTGCGGAGAAATTATGATTTATACCATTTTCATCACAAAAAAATTCAAAATTTCTATTTATGAATTCTCCTCCTCTATCACTTCTTATGTTATTTATCAAATAATCTTTTTCATTTTGAAGTCTTTTGCATAATTTAACAAAATGTGAGTGGATTTCACTTTTATGTGTTAAAAATATAACCCAAGTATATCTAGTATAGTCATCTATAACTACATAGGTATACAGCTTTCCACCTAAACTTCCTTTAGATGTAGGACCAAAAAGATCCATGTGTAGAAGTTGTAGAGGTCTAGTAGTTGAAATATGACTCTTGTTTGTAAAAGATGATTTAGTTTGTTTCCCATATTGACAAGTATCACACACTTTGTTTTTAACAAATTTTATTTTAGGGAGACTTTTAACAAAATCATTTTTAGATAGTTTTGAAATTAACTCCATGTTAGCATGTCCTAATCTTTTATGTCATAACCAAATAGTTTCATTAATTACAGCTAGACATTTAATATTTTGAGATTCAATGTGGTCAAAATCTATTGTATATGCATTTTCATTTCTATGACCAACAAAGAAAACTTTATTATCATGAGCATTTTCTACCCTACATGCATTAGATTCAAAAATAACTTTATATCATTTATCACACAATTGACTTATACTTAGGATATTATGTTTTAATCTATCAACTAGCAAGGCATTTTCAATTGCTAGAGAGAAATTCTTACCAATGGTTCGAACTCCGATAATTTTACCTCTTGAGTTGTCGCCAAAGCTTACATGTCCTCCATTCTTTGATGTGATGGATATGAATTTGTTCACCTGTCATGTGTCACGAGCATCCACTGTCTAGGAATCATTTGTCCTTGTGTGAATTTGACTTTAAGTACATCTACAAAACAGACAATTAAACAGTTTCCTTTGGTACCCATTTTTTCTTGGGTTTGTTTATGTTAGTTGTGGTATAATCTAGGTTTTTGGGAACCCATGCTTTGTTTTTATCTGAACAAGTGTTTTTGGTGTGTCTTAGCCTACCACAATATTTACAACATGGTATTTCATGATTGGTTAAATCTTTGAGAAATTTTTGGTCGTTTGATTTTTCGTAACCTAAACCTG
>JAUTBS010400582.1:0-10201 GCA_032361285.1 Aequorea victoria | reverse complement strand
GATAGAGCGGAACCGATCTGGACCATTTGTGGATCCTTCTCAGTACCCAGATTTATTGAAAAAGTTTCTTCAATCAATGATTTAGCGTGCATTTTTTCTTCTTTTTCAATTAAAAGTTTTAGCTCCGGGAGAACAACCCCATCAAATTTATCGGAGTCAGCAATCAAACATTCGAAAGGAATTACAATAGGATAATAGTAAGAGTTCTCCATATTATTATAATTGTCATCGAGGGTTACAGATTTTAAAATATACTTGGTTGTAACAGAAGACCGAGACACCCCAATAGGTGGATGCTCAGCAGACTCACCACTAGACTCTGACTCCGTAGATGTTGACGAGTCTGACTTGGACTCTGACTTACTATCTACTTCATTCAGAACATTATATTCGTAAGCTTAATTTTCTATTACAACGCTACCCTCGCTTATTATTAAACGTGAACAGTCGCCAGGTTCATTGCTGCCCAACATGTCGACCTCTTCCACGGCTTCTTCTGCATGTAGAGGAGCTGTTCCCTCAAAGAGCGACCCCAACGTGAATTTCTTCAAGTCTTCTGCCCAGTCCTTTCTGCGCGCTTTCTCTGCTACGCCTTCATCTTTTGCGTCATCTTTCTCAGACTCACTGTCTATCAGCTGATGCTTAAAGAATATCTCCAGGCCAGGTACTTTCTGCTTAGACCCTTCATTGATCCATGGTTCCAGAAATCCAAAGAACGGAAAGGTCTCACCTTTCTTCACGTACTGCCCATTTCGAGGCCCATAGGCTGGCAGTGGAGCCAAGTATTCTGTATTGGTGCTCCTAGCCAATGCCCTTTTTTTATGCTTCCACCCTCTATTTAGCAAGTTCTTATCTTGTGGGCTTGTATCCTAGACCAAAGATATACCGGTTGCCCTGAACACAGACTGGTGCAGTTCTACCTTGTTGACTTTTTCCAAGCCCTAGGCCTAGGAAATATGACATTTTCCCCATCATCATGATTGCCTGAGGTTTTGTGTACAACTGTTCTCATTCAAAAAAGTCTGGATAGCTGTTGTTTTATCGAATTCAAAACCACTCAGGGTGAGATCATCCTCCCCGTGCTGTATCTCGAGCAGGGGGTGCCATCAGTGGAAGTAGCTTAGATGTTGGATTCGCCACATATAGTCAAGACAACTCCATCCCTGATCATTTTGACCTTCTGATGGAGGGTGGATGGAACTGCTTATACATCAGGGTCATACAACCACGGTAATCCTAACAATAGATTAAAGGAGGCCGGTACATCCAAAACGTGAAACTCAATCTCACTGTCAATGGGTGCTATGGTAACAACAAACTTGACCACCCCCAGCACATTTCTATGGGTGTTGTCATATGTTCATACTCCTTGAGTAGTTGGAATAAAATCTTACTCTCTTAACTCGAGACAGTGCACTGTTCTGAGTGGGCAGACATTCAGTGCTGACCCATTATCAATTAAAACCACAGGTATCCATTTTCCAAGACACTTTGTTGTTATGTGGAGGGACTTATTGTGCAGACATCCTTCGGCGGGTAGATCTCTGTCGGAGAAAGCAATGACATTCTTCAGCCGGTAGGAGCAACCATTTTCACCAGCTGTTCAGGAGTAGTATCTATAGAGATGTCAGCTTTACTCAAGGCCCTGATCACAGCTTGCCTATGTTTATGGGATGCCATCAATAGCCCCCATATACTTAGGTTTGCTTGGATCTTTTTGAGCTGCTTCAGTATAGCATCATCCTCTTCTCTGGCCTCTACAACGGGTAGACTAACTTTGCCTCTCTCTAGGATTGCTGGTTTAAAGTGTCTTTCACTCCTAGTCAAATGCTCAATCTCCTCTTTGGGTCTCGACAGACTGCCCAGTGATCGATGCCAGGGTTTACTTTAGACAAATCTAGTCCTTTTAGTCCACATAGGTCATCCTCTGCCACTTTCTCAGCTTCTGTATCGGTTGTTGGACGGTCTGTGCTATCCTCTGACTTTTCCCCTGGGAGTAGGATTTGCTCTTTCTTGCTTCCTGGCAGTTGATATCCTCTGCTGCCCAGATCTCATCATTTTTCCAACTGTCATCGGGCCCCGAGTAGTCCCAGATATCATCATCAAGAACAAAAAGGTCTAAGGCGCCTTCTCATTCTTTAGATGGGATATCTAGGTCGGCCTTTTCTTTTTCTTTACTCCTAATCCTATTCTGGGTAATGCTAATGTCATTGAGCCCGTTGTTTATCTCTTTCTCGGCTCCCTTGCTGGTTTCGTTTTCTTCCTCTGTATTTCCTGGCATATGTGAATCTCAACTTTTCTTAGCCCTGGTTTGAATCTGACTGTCAGACTCATTCTCGGGTTCGGATCCTGAGTTTATTTTGATCTTTGTTTCTACCTTTATTTTTGATTCTAGTCTTATTCCTGCTACTGCTGTTGTTTACGTTTCTGTTTCTGTTACTGCTTCTGTTATAACCCCTATTTTTGCCTCTACTTCTGCCCCGGGTCCTATTCCTGTATCTCCTATGTTCCCCTTCAATTCCTCTGTTGGTTTGCTTGTGTCTGTCGATTCTACACTGCTGTCTCGTAGGGTTCTAGAAGTATAAAGGTCATTATCATCGGGGTTGTTCCACTCCTCATATTTGTCGAACTCATCATCTGTGCATACCTCATTTTTGTCGCCTGACGATATCCGTCCATCAAAACCTATGTCTATGTTGGGTCGTAGATGGCAACCCCCACAGATACATCGTGGTCAGCTAACAAGTTATCCCACTCTTTCATCATCTCCTCTGCGTCTTCCAGTTCTATTAAGTCATTTTCTTTAACATACAAAGTTCCCTCTGCATCTAAAGAGCATGAAGAATTTCCCTCGTGGAGAGGTGGACTTGGTCTAATAGCCCCTTCTGGGCAGATAGAGATACTAGGATCATAGTAAGGTGATATTGTGTGGATATGATTTAAATTCTGAGGGGGTGGTTCATATGATTTGGTAGGGGATTGGTGGTAACATTAGGTTTAGGCGCTGTCGGAGGTGAGATCACCTTCTTATCAATCAGATTCTGAATTTTATACCAGAGCCTCATACAATACTGGATGGCATGTTCGGGCATCTGATGGTACGCACGGCATGCTGCGAGATTGAAGTTAGCAGGAGTTGGGCTCAAAATAGGTGTTGGTTCAAGGGGTACCACGTGCCTTTTTTTTCAATAATCTCGGGTATAGCACGAAGAGTGGAACACTAAGTTCGTTGAAGACTCTCCGAACTTGGAGAAATATAGATGGTGGCCTGAATGGCCTTGACTGTGGGTGAAATGAGTGTGGGTTGAACGGTCGAGGGTTAAATGGTTGAGGGTTGAAGGGTTGAGGGTTGAGCAGGTTTACCTCTGCGACCCCCGATATGTTATGATTCGGTTGGCTCGGACTAGCCTGGTTGGTAGGGTAGCTACTTGGACCTGAATAATTCTGCCACTGATAGTTCTATCCCTGATAAGGCTTTCGAGCTCTTTGTTGACTTGTGCCTGTTTCAGCCTTGACTTATGTCCTTTCAATTTTTCCTGACTGGAGGGCATCCTTAATCTGGACTCCTGTATCGAACAACTGCTCAAAAGTCATGAGCGGCTGGGTGATGAGGTACTTTCTGAACTGAGGCTACAGGTTTTTCACTACCATCCGAACCTATTCTTTCTGTATAGGCCGGTTGGTCATTTTGACTGCCTTTCCCTTCCAGTGGGTTAGGAAGTCAACAAAGGATTCTCAGGGGGTCTGCTTAGTAGTTTCCAGCTCTCGAATGGTCATGTCTAGCTGGACATTGTAATTGTAATGCTCGACAAATGCCGTAGCAATATCTTCCCACATAGGAGCATATCAAGTCATTGGCTTGACACTGAACTTGGGCCTGGGTTTGCTCCTGAAGCGTGATGGTCATGCCTTCTAGAGCTCGTTGCATCTCCGACAGAGTTCAAATCAATGTAGTGTTTGCGTCTCCATCTCCTGACATTGTATAGTTCTCCGGATTGGAATATGATCTTGTGAATCTTCCACTCGGTAACCATATCCACGCGGGTGTAACGTCAGAACCTGACGAAGCAATGATAACCCTAAGAAGATACAACAACACAACTCAGAAGACAATATAAACGGTCCTACGAGTAGAACGATATAGAAAAGAAATCTAAACAGCGAGGAGTACGATGGGTAGCCAAGAGCCAATGAAGAAAGTGGATAGAGACCCCAAAAAAGGAAATAGGTTGTGGGTAGCGATACCCGGCTTTTCGTCTGAGACACTGAATTTCAAACGGCAAAAAAAACAAATACGGGACGGACCCGGCTTTTCGTCTGAGACCGGAGTCTCAAACGGTAGAAAAAGAAATTTTTGCGGTGTGCGCCAGCTTTTTGTCTGAGATCGGAGTTTTGAACGACAGAAAAAAGAAATACGGGACAGACCTGGCTTTTCGTCTAAGACCGGAGTCTCAAACGGTAGAAAAAGAAATTTTGCGATTTGCGCCGGCTTTCTGTCTGAGACCGGAGTCTAAAATGGAAGAAAAAAGAAATACAGGATGGACCAACTTTTCGTCAGAGACTGGAGTCTCAAACGGTAGAAAAGGAAATTTGTGGAGAGGACTCGGCTTTCTGTCTGAGACTGAAGTCTCAAATGACAAAAAAAAAAAAGAAAAACAGGACAGACCCAGTTTTTGTCTGAAATCGGAGTCTCAAACGGTAGAAAAAAAAAATTGCGGTGTGCACCGGATTTTATCTGAGACCGGAGTCTCAAACGGCAGAAAAAAGAAATACGGAACGGACCCGGCTTTCCGTCTGAGACCGAAGTCTCAAACGGTATAAAAAGAAAAATTTGTGGTGTGCGCCAGCTTTCCGTCTGAGACCGGAGTCTCAAACGGCAGAAAAAAGAAATACGGGACGGAGCAGGCTTTTCGTCTAAGACCAGAGTCTCAAATGGTAGAAAAATAAATTTTACTGTGTGCGCCGGCTTTCCGTCTGAGACCCTGAATCTCAAACGGTAGAAAAATGGATGGTGCTGGACGATACCGATGCGCCCTCATCGTCGAGTCTCAGAAGGCTGAGTCTCTATGGGTGAAGAAAAAAGGTAAAAGGGGTACGGGAATGGGTCCGACTTCCGTCGAGACTTATCTCTCTACGGACAAAATAAAAAAAAAGACTGCGAGAAGCCCCGGCTTCCGTCGAGACTCTGAATCTCTACAGATAAAAGAAACGGGGAGGCTGACGAAGAGTATCCAAAGGAAAAAAACTTTCGCCAAACGGTAGGAAAGGTTGCGAGGTTGTTAGCCCGGCTACCGACGAGACTTATCTCTCTACGGTTGAAACAAAAGAAAGGTGCGGGGATGATACATGGCTTTCGTCGAGACTCTGAATCTCTACACTTAGAAAGAAAAGGGGAGGGGAGAAGAACCATGACCTTTCCTTGCGAGGGTGAACTTGAGCGGCAAGAGAGGTCGCGTGCGGGGACGATACCCGACTTTTTCGTGGAGCCAGAGCTCTGACGGCGATGGATGCAGGACGAACCCGACTTATACCGACTGCACTGACTCGATAATTTGGGTTATGCAGGACGAACCCGACTTACACTATTAAAAGCGATTGATTTGAGAATACCAGAAGACTATCATCAGAAATATCGAGCCGTGACTCGATGTCGGAGGAACCCAAAATTCAGGAAATTTTGGGCGAATAGAACACAAAAGGGAAAGGCACGGGGCCTTGTCAAAATTTTTTGACCAAAACCCCAGCCCAACAATGAAGAAACATCGGACGACCAACGGAGGGTCCCGGAAAGAAAGAGGTACGTATTCGTAAAACCCAGCTCTTACGGAAAAGAGAAAGTTAGGCAAACAGCCCAACAACCGAGAAAAGGCATGGGTTGATGAGACCCAGTCCTAGACACAAAGGGTGAGAAGTCCGGTCCGAAACCTAATAACTCGGAGGTTCGAGACATCCTCAGAAAATCTCAAAAGTGAAAAGAAGCACGAGTTTGATGAAACCCGGCTCAAAGAAACGACGAAGGGGTTAGGCAACGGCCTAACTGCATCAAAAACTGGGACGTCCCATGGGGGATCTCGGGAAAGAGAAAGAAACACGGGTCAAGACTCGAAAAAAAGAGAAACAATGATGATTAGGCAACAGCCTAACGGCGTCAGACTCGGGACAACCCACAGAGGGTCCCGGGGAAGAGAAAGAGGCACGGGTCGAGACCCGACCAAATGAAACAAAAGACGGTTAGGCAACGGCCTAACGGCGTCAAAACCGGGAAAAACTGCGGAGGGTCCTGGAAAAGAGAAAGAGGAATGGGTCGAGACCCGGCCAAACGAAACGAAAAATGATTAGGCAATGGCCTAACGGCGTCAAAACCGGGAAAACTCGCGAAGGGTCCCGAGAAAGAGAAAGAGAAAGAGGCACGGGTCGAGACCCGGTCAAACGAAATGAAAGGCGGTTAGGCAATGGCCTAACGGCGTCAAAACTGGAAAAACCCGCGGAGGGTCCCAGGAAAGAGAAAGAGGCACGGGTCGAGACCCGGCCAAACGAAACAAAAGACGGTTAGGCAACGTCTTAACGGCGTCAAAACCGAGAAAACCCGCGGAGGGTCCTGGGAAAGAGAAAGAGGCACGGCTCGTGACCCAGCCAAATGAAAGAAAAAATGGTTAGGCTATGGCCTAACAGCATCAAAATAGATAAAACTCGCAGAGGGTTCCGGAAAAGAGAAAGAGGCATGGGTCGAGACCCAGCCAAACAAAACGAAAGACGATTAGGCAACAGCCTAGCGGCGTCAAAACTGGGAAAATCCATGGAGGGTCCCAGGAAAGAGACACGGGTCAAACTATTCCAAACCTAGAAACTTAATTCTCATAAATCCTAATAGTGTTAATTAAGAGTTCAACACCAGAAGTATTAAGTAAATAAAGAATTGAACATAGAAACTAATTAAATTTAAGTTTAAAGAATTAAGTTTGGTCATCTAGATCACCAACCATACATGGGAATTTGGATTAAAGTTCAACATGGAAATTTAAGACCATGGATTTATAAATTTAATCAATGGATCCAATTTTAATACTAGAGTCCAAATAATTACGTTTAAGCCCCTCCCATGAACAAGTATTGGAAAATTACATAAAAAGCTTAATTTTTGTCAAAATATCAAAAAGGGGCCCACATTAATTATCTAATTATGAAAAATACTAAAATTAACTAATTATTAAAGGAAAAAGTTTCCCTTGGCCGAAATTCCCCATGGTGGGAGGTGTGATGTGACATAAGTCTTCATTTTTTAATTAAAATGGAAAATTAGGAGAAAGTCTTTGATGTGATGGTTGCTTAAATCAAAAGTAAGGCTTGTTTGGCATATTAATTCATCTTCTACACTAACTAAATTATTGTGGGAGATAATTATACACTTAAATATATTTCAAGAAGATAAGAATACATAAAATAATTAAATTATGGAAGAAAACTACCCAAAGGAAAATTAATGCATTTTTCTTCCCCAATTCTCATCATTCTTGAAATGACCAAACAACACCCTATCAACTATTTAGGTCATGTCATTGTGTACCCTTTTGGAAGACTTTAGTGCACTCTTAGCCCATCCAAATAGTGTTATGAAAGACTAATTAATAATTTAAATTAATTCCAAAAACTAGGAATTTTACAACTATAAATACCCATCAATTCCCAACCTTTTCTCCCATTTTCCCAACTTCCCCCTCTCTCTCTAAGGCCCCTCTTTCTCGGAAGCCCCAAGGAAGGAAGAATGAGAAAAAGAAGGAGAAGGAGAAGAAGAAAGAAGGAGAAATAAGAAGGAGAAGAAAAGGAAGGTTGATGCTAAGTCTAGTCCCTCCTTCAAAAACCAAGAGAACTCTAAGTAAGAAACTCTTAGAACTTTTTATTTCTTCCCTAATATCATGCTCTATAATTTAAACTTCTATCAGATAAAATTTAATGGACAAAAATGAAAGAAAAAGAACAAAGGACTTGAGACGATGGATGTAGTTTAAAAACCTTATTCTATAGACTTTTTAAAAGGATCTCAAATGAAGAACAAATAATGTAGAGACATGTTATGAACCTTCATATGCTTGTATGATATTGTTATGATATGTTTGGACATGCCTTGGTTGCGTAAAAATAGGAGACATTGATGATTTGTTAAGAAAGTGTTAAACAAAAAATGACAGAACATAAATAAAGCCCTTCCAACAATTTTCGTGCGAACCAAACATGACCTAGTTAAACAAATGTTTTTAACAGAGCTTATTTAAGATGTCTTAAGCATGTGTGACTTTTTGTTAAGCTTAAAAATGTAATTTTGAACCCCTTTGACAATTTAGAAGATTCTGTGACAAGTATGGCAGATTGAGAGCTCACTTTGAACCTCTATATCTCTGTCCACAAAAATCTTCTTAAATTGATCCACATATCCAGGGAAAGATATATGAGTCTCATTTTACTCCAATTTTACAGAAATTGATTTTAGTAAGTACATTTCGAGTTATGTGGATTTTTCCAAACATGTCCTTATTTTGACAACCTCTGTTGTACTACTTTTAAGACCCATTTCCATGTATAACCAGTGTTTGGTCCCTTCATAAAAAATATAGATAATATATTTAGTTAGCTCTCTGTAAATTTTCCGAATATTTCAGTAAGGTTTGTTATTTTTAAGGTAATTTATAACCACCGTGGAAGATTCTAGAATATGCTATGTTTTGAGGATTTAAGTGTTTAAATGTTCTTTTGTACTAAGTCTTGTTTGTTTTTTCTTTAAATATCATCTATGAGTTTAAAGGCATGTTTATAGCTAGAATGAATTTTATATGGTCTCAACTTATGTTATGGCATCTCTCATGCATGGCTTGAGTCTCGGGTAGGGTTGTTCATCGTGTGTCTAGCTTGGCTAGGTTTGGTCCTTATCGGAATGGTTCTGTTCTTGACAAGTTCACATGATTGTGACTTGGGTTTGGTATTGTGATAGATTGAGTGGTTTTCCTTTCCGTGTTGTGACCTTGGGACGGTGATTCCGAGGTGCAGTGTGTGATACTCTTCACCCGGCCGTACCCCATCGCCATAGTATTAATTGGTGCAGTGTGTGATACTCTTCACCTGGTCATGTTAATTGATGCAGTGTGTGAAACTCCTCACCTGACCGTGTTAATTGGTGCAGTGTATGTTAAGTGGGTAAGTGTTCGAGTTTAGGTAGTTGAGTGTTGTCGGATTCTTTCGGCGTAAAGGAGTCCTGATCGTGAATCAAGGTTACATCATTGTCACATATTATATTCTGTTATATCCTGTTGTATGTAATTTAAGTGCTAGAAATGTTGGGTTATGAAGATTCTTTCTGGGCTTTGCAGCTCATGGCGTTTCATGCCAAGTTATGGAGAGGAGAATACAACAGAAGATGCCACAGAAGAGTACGTCGAGCCGTGGCTCACTTGATCAAGCAACAGCTGTACTTGAAAAAAGTTTAATTTCTATTATATTTTAGTTGTCGGACTGTAATAATTAAACAGGTTGTGCAATGTGTGAAAATACACTCGTTATTATCTCTGATAAATATTAATTTTTGTTGGATGGTTGTCGTTAGAATAATCCTAAATATTATATGTATGTCTCTTAACGAATCAAATTTTTGGGACGTTACAAGGTGCTTGGGGAGTGAACGTATGTAATGACCTAGATTTTCGTACACCTTAACCTAGGCGTAAAATTACCCTATCTTATTTACGAACTACTCTAAACCTAAAATTTAAGTTCTCATAAACTGTAATAGTGTTAATTAAAAGTTTAACACTAAGAATGATTAAGTAAGTTAAGTCTTGGACTTAAAACCTAAAGAAATTAAAGCCAAGTTAGATAAACAAGGTTTGGTCTCATAGATCACCAACCAAACATGTGATTTTGGATTAAAGTCCAACATAGAAATTCAAGCCCATGGACCTATTAACAAAATCAATGGATTAGATTTTAATTTTAAAGCCCAATTAAATAAATTTGAGCCCATTCCATAAAATAGTCTTAGAAATTACCTAAAGGCCCTATTTTGTAATTAAATACTAAAAAGGCCCCAATTAATTATCTAATTATAGAAATAATAAAATAAAACAATTAATTAAATACCCAAGAAGTCCCAATTCGGCAGCCCCCATGGAGAGTAATGTGATGGGACAATTTTAGTGTAATTAAAATTAAAAAG
>JAUTBS010400571.1:0-10202 GCA_032361285.1 Aequorea victoria | reverse complement strand
CTCCAATCTCGTGTCTTCAATGATCTCTCATGTATTCAATGATCGCTCATGTATTCAATGATCTATAAACCCTTCAGAGGATAAAAGCTCTCAATCTATTCTGCTCAATTTCGTTCCCCCAAAGTACGTGTAGAAACAAACCTTTTTTCTCATTTTAAGCAGACGAACACGCTGAAACTGCAAAGGGTCCGTTCGAGCGCTCCCAAGTCCGCTCGAGCGATGGCTCTTGATAAGGATAGAAATAAACCTCCGCGAATATTTTCCCATTTAAAACACTTTCATACTTATCAAAACTTCTCAAAACCAATCCATAACTTCCATACTTATCAAATACCAGATCTGTTATCTCCTAAACCATCCATAACCCTTAAAGGAAAGAGATAATACTACAAAAGGGAATAAACCTAAATTGCCATAAAACACAGGTTTAGAAAATAAATTAAATTAAATTAAATCTAATCTAATTTCTCTAACATTATCAATTGAAAATAATATGTTAAACAAATTGATTATAAAAATATTATCAATAATTTTGCATCTCAAAAAGCAAACAAATTTTTTTTAAAAAACAAATTTAATTTAATTATAGAAGGCCTCCATTTAATATCTCGCCTAAGGCCCCCCTAAATACTTGGGTCGCCCCTGGCACTCTGTATGCCCAACCCATACACTATATCGTTGGGGTAAGGACTCATTCCTTTCAATTTTAATTTCCTAAATTTTCATCAAGTCTTTTATCCCAAACTAATATTTTGATTGTTTTCTGCAAGGACTTCAGTGCGTCCATACCCAACTGGACAATCACACGAGACTAAAGAGCTTGTCTAGAAAGGCCTGCCAAGGTCTTGAAGTTGAAAAGACTGCTCAACTGGTTGCTGAGGAAAAGGTTGTTGGCCTAGAGGCCAGAATCCAATCTTTAGAGACCGACCACACCCCATTAGTGTTCCAGAACAAAGAGTTGGAGTCTAAGGCATCTGCAGCCAAGAACAAGCTTGCGTAGGTCCAACCGAAGCTTGAGAATGCCGAGAAGGAGCTGGAGATCTCAAGGAAGGTCCAGGCCGACATCGAAGCTATCAAGAAAGAGAGAGATGATGAAATGTGCCAGGTTTGCTAGGATGAAGCTCGGGACTTCTACATCAAGAAGGCTGAGAAGATAAAGGCTGAGCCGCTTCACAAAGGCTATAAGCAAGCTCTTATAAAGGTGGACATACCTGTGGAGTCTCACTTTTGGTCTCAAACTCTCATCGATCCCTTCTCTGGTCAGCCTGTGACCCTTGTTATCGCACTTTAATCAAGCGAAGACCCATCGGCATCGCTAGATCCTCCGGTGGTCGGGGACCCCCCCATCGAGGAGAATGTCGTCGAAGTGATCAAAGTTTCATTTTTTATTTTTCCTTTTTGTTTATAGACGTCGACCCATTTGTTATGTAAGAGCCGACCTCTTTCTGTATCTGCTTTCCTTTCATCTTGGTTGCAAACTGTTCTAAGTGTTAGCACTTTTTGCCAAATAACACAACTTAGTGTTTTACTGAGCCCCTCATTCTGAGCCTATCCCGGCTTGCAACTTCTTGTCTTGATGTTTTTCCAAGTGCTGACACTTCTTGCCAAACAATACAGCTCAATGTTTTACCGAGCCCCTCATTCTAAGCCTAGCTCGGCTTACAACTTCTTGGCTTAAAGTTTTTTCGAGTGCTAGCTTTTCTTGCCAAATAAACACAACCCAGCGTGTGACCGAACTCCTCGTTCTGAGTCTAGCTTGGATTTAGTAGGTTACTCTAAACCTTTAGAATTATTTGAATTCCTTAAAAAATCTAAACTATTCTAGCTCAGCTAAGGTCGGGGTTGTTCTAACCCTTTGGAATTATTCAAATTCTCTGCTGAGGCCGCGTTGTACTAACTCTGTTGTCCTGGGTTGTTCTAGCCCTTGGAATTCTTCAAATTTATTGATGGGGCTGAACTATTCTATCTTGGTTGTTCTAGGTTATTCTAACCCTTAAAATTCTTAAAATTCTTTGATGAGGCCGAGCTGTTCTAACTCTTCTGGGTTGTTCTAACCCTTGCAATTCTCTAAATTCCTTTATGGGGCCGAGCTGTTCTAACTCTCCTATCTTGGGTTGGTCCAATCCTTAGAATTCTTTCAATCCCTTGATGAGGCCGAGTTATTCTAGCTCTTCTGTCCCGGGTTGTTCTTACCTTTGGAATTCTTCGAATTCCTTGATGGGGCCAAGTTATTCTAGCTCTGATATCTTGGGTTATTCTAATCCTTGGAATTCTTTAAATTCCTTGATGAGGCCGAGCTATTCTAGCTCTTCTATCCCGGGTTATTCTAACCTTTAGAGTTTTTTAAATTTCTTGATGGGGTCGAGTTGTTCTAGCTCTGCTGTCCCGGGTTGTTCTAACCCTTGGAATTTTTCAAATTTCTTGATGGGGCCAAGATGTTCTAGCTCTTCTGTCCTAGGTTGTTCTAACCATTGGAATTCTTAAAATTCCTTGATGGGGCTGAGCTGTTCTAGCTCTGATGTCCAGTGTTGTTCTAACCTTTAGATTTTTTCTTTGGGCTTTCTGCCGTCTTGGAGCTCGACCTTGTGGGATTGGAACTCCTACAATCAGCCTCGGCCACTCTAGCATCTTCTTCTTTCCTGACGTGTTGCTCTACTCTCTTCATTAGAACTTCCATTCTCTTAAGGGACTCCATTGCCAGGGAGCCTCTGAGCTCATTTCCCTGGGGAGCCCAAGTCTAAATGAGATCACTGTTGTTTCCTCGTTGTAGTGCTCAATATCATTGCAGATCTCCCAATACCTTACTGCGTAGGTGGCAGGGTTTCTCTCTTCCCTCACCTAAGAGCTAGAAGTGCACCAAATTCTTTGGGGATCCTGGTGCATATTATAAATCTAACCTCAAACGTTGCTGCTAACTCTCACCAACTCTCAATAGAGGCAATTGAAAGTTTTTCAAACCACCTCAAACCATTCTCCTCAAGGCTGGAGGGGAAGACTTTGCATATAAGGGAGTCATTCCTACTCTAAAGGGTCATCATCTTCTTGTAGCAGTTGATGTGGGTGTTGGGGTCCATCTTTGCATCATAGGAGGTAAACATGGGAAGAAAAAAACCCTTTGGGGATACCAACGACTCTATTTTGACAGAAAAAGGAGTGGTACGACATTTCCCCTTAGGCTTGCTCGGCAGTGGAGTTGGGCAGTTCTTCATCTTAGAGTGCTAGCTCGTTGCTGTCCTTTTCTTCTCCTCGGCCCTCTTCGATGGGCCACTCGGCTTTTCCCGCTATTTTCCCCCACTCGCTTCTCCCTCATTTCTGAGATGATGCCCTTCTGGTTAGTACTTCAGTTGGAGGGAGAGTATGTTTGGCTTTTCCTAGAATGCCACCTCTTGGTGCTTTCCTCCGGGGGATAATAGTTGCTCCCTCCATTACTCATTGAAACATAAGTGCAAGTGAATTCTTCGATAACCTTCACGACCTCATTCCCATGCAGTGAATGGGTTAGGGCTGGACTCCTGCTTTCTGTCGGCCGTGCCCTCTCCATGACAGACCTCAAAGCTTTTTCCTGCTCTTTGCCCCTTTGTCCTGGAGCCTATCCTCCAGATTCTTTGTCTTGAGGGATGCCCGCAGCCTAATTAACTCCATTCCCAGGGCATCAATAACGGCCTCTTTATCCAAGTTACTTCAAGTCACATTGAGGTCCCATCTACAAGCCCTTTTCCTAAGAACCTTCTAGACCTTCTTATGGAGTTTCTCTCCATGGGGTCTCTGTCCCCGTTCGAAACGGTTTCCATCTTCTCCAAAGTTTGTCTTTGAAGGGGATGCCATGGATGATGGTCAAGCTTATCTGGTGAGTTCTCACAAACGATGTCAAATGTATGGGATTATATTCTGTATGGGTTTTAGATCGAATGGAACAATCATCAGGCCTTGATCAACGTCCAGAATGGTTAGGCTAGGTTGCAAAAGAGAACAAAGTAAACTAGTCGCGGGGGGGGCTTTGCCAAAAACCCTCTCATTTAACTAAGTTAGCAACGAAGTTAGGGAGAACCACCTAGAGTTTAGGAAGTTAGGGTTTAGATATCACAGAGAGCATACCTCAGGAGATTGATGAGCTCTCCTATATAGAGTACCCAAAATGGTGAAATTTGACCTTGGTGGCCTTCCTAGGCAAATTTTGTTGGTCCCATTTTTAGCTAAGTCAAGCATCTGTACCGTCTGTTCGGTCTGAACCTGTAGATCCCCTAATAGCATGTCAAAGATGGTGCAGACCTCCTGGACTGTACCGCTTGTTAATCCCGAATATTATGTGATATTACTTATATGATATTTTTCACACATAATTGAAAATATTTTGAGTAGTAATGTTGATCCAATCTTGTTGATCACTAAGAGATAAAAAACAACTCATTTAGTGTATATTGACTTTTTTCATTTATCAAAAATATAATGTAAGTAATGACACGTGATACTAAAAAAATTAATTCTTAACCTCTAATTGTTCTTGCACAAAATGAAATTCATTCGCACAACCTTTTCCACAACAATGTTTCTTCCTCCAACCAGTTTAATTATATTTGTTTATATAACTACAAACCATAATCTTAGATCACTTAAAATTCCTTCATAAGCATATTTTTCCCTATAAGAACTACACCATTTCAAGCCTTAGATGCTTAATTCATTTCAAGGTTTAACCGCATTTATCTACATTTTTGTGATTCGAGTAACTATTTTTTCCTCAACCTAAAATTCAACTTCTCTCCTTACAACTTAAGAGAATCTCGTGTAAGTTAACTTTGACTTCAAAACTAGAGTATTCTCTTTTCACCATATC
Organism: Aequorea victoria; assembly: GCA_032361285.1. NCBI lineage: Eukaryota > Metazoa > Cnidaria > Hydrozoa > Leptothecata > Aequoreidae > Aequorea > Aequorea victoria. The sequence continues at coordinate 5,368 of JAUTBS010400571.1, read as the reverse complement.
TTATACTCTGTTTGTTTTGACGAAAAATATTTATTAATTTTTTTTTACAATTCTTAATATTTGGTACGACAAAGATTAAAAATCTAAGATTTTTTTTCTGGTCCACAAAAAAATAATTTAATTTTTGACGAAAAACATTTTCATTTTTTAAATGCATTTTTTATGAACCTCATAAAACAAACTATTACTACATCAATTCAGTGCCATCATTATCATTCTATCACCACAGCCATCACACCACACCACACCACTGTAGACACCTGATTCTGGTCGTACATAAGTTTTAAGCGATCGTGTGATCCTTTCAATAATGAACGAACAAGTTTGGGACTAGAGTAACCATCTTAAAGTCTTTTTTGAGCCTAACCATTTCTTCGAAGCACCCTAAAACCTATTTTAAGCCTATCCTTACCTTCAAAAAATGCCCAAAATCCAAAACTAAAAGTCAAATGATAGTTTAAACCTGTGACCGTAATAATGCGCATCACGATCTCTAGTTCAAATAAGAATGATTAATGGACTCAGGTATTTTCCTACAATCGTCATTATTATACCTCAATAGTGATGACCGTTAGAATATACATGCGGACGTTAGTCTTTTTCTTTCGCCCGCTAGTCATCTTCATGATTGTGTGATCTCTGCGATCTGATCTTGTTTTCTTTCTGGGAGGAGCGTTTGTAGATTTCAAATCCGTCGCCCCACCTCTTTCTTTGAACCCTAAAGTGAGAAAAACCCTAGAGGTTCCCCCACTCTATAAATAGAAGGCATCACATCCTTATTTGGAAAAGATTCCGAAGCCCTCGAGCCTCCTCGAACCTATACCACTACTCTGACTCAAAGTCTCGAAGCTCATTCAAAGTACTGAGGAATGAGAAGAACTTGAAGTTACTTTCTTGACGGTTAAAGCATGCTCCAAGGGTATGAACTTTCTTATGACATAGTTGTCACCTTTTTTTTCTTTCTTTTCAGTTTCGAGCCTTTTCTTTTGTTCACCGGGAAAATGGTGGCGGTCGTAACTTCCATAGTTACGGTAGTCCATTCATGCACAGGAAGACATGGTTGCATTCTTCGTAGTTACGGTCACAGCTTTCGTTCATGCTCGGTATATTTTTTCGTTCGCATGTTTAGCCTCTGCCAATGTTTGTTTTTGCTGTTTATGTCATCTCTTTAGTTAATCGTAGGTTTCAGAGTCTTTTGTGTAAAAGCCAACCATTCAGTTGGGAGAAAGATGGCGCCTAACACCTTCTTCTTTCGTACCTTAACTCTCGGGCCTTCAATCTCAAACCTTTTCTAGGGTTTTTTGATACCCTTTAAAAAAGTTGGGTGACAATTCTTTGTTTTTTAGTTCGTCACTATTTTGGGTCTCTTTTATTAAAACTTTCTTTAAAAAAAACTGGAAAACAACATGCCTATAGCTGGTGACTCCACTGGAAAATCTCGCAAGTTTAACTTGAAAATAAAGATGATATTGAGATTTTTAAAATACTTTCATATTCAATTGATCTTTTTCTTGCATATGCATTCACATGTCCCGTCGAAAATCTCCTGCTTAGCATTACCAGATACTCTAGGTAGCTTGCTACTATGAGGCAATGTCAGAAAAACGAGCAAACTTGCTGGCTACGTACTCCACATCTAGGGTATATTAAAAAAATTATAGTGTACCGTTTGATCATGCCAATGACGAGAGGTATAATATTAGCTTTTGTTGGAAGGTACCATTTTGAGACTAACCAAATCATTGGCATATAGTAACTCTAGAACTTTTCAAAATTAGGTCAGGGCAACCATTCTCTAAGATAGGATCTTTTTTAAAAGGGTTGACGTGCTTATGTGGACTACCCTTCGGGGTAGATATGTGGTGTGATCATATGAAATGTATGGACTGGGAAGGAAAGGCTTTTATATTTGGACAATCAATTAGTTTTGACAGTTTAAGAATTGAGAATGTCAGTCAGAAAAAGTGCAGTGTGAGCAGTAGTCCATTTGAATGTATGGTGGAATGTATGTGTGGCAGGATGTATGCTTAGGGTAGGATATTTGTTTTTCTCTTTCTTTCCTCTTTGTTGCCTTAGGTTTTTATTTTGTTTTCAGTGTTGTAAAATATTAGGTTTCAACCCTGTTTCCTTTTATATCAGCCATCATAACTAGAAGAGAAAGGGATCTTACAACTCTATCTTTTTTTGATTGGTTTCGTGATGCTTTTGGTCGCTTGATCAGAGATTTCCTCGGTCTTTCCAGTCCACTAACTTCAACAGAATCCATGGTCACACCGAGAAATACAGATCTCCTTGGCATGATTCAGATCATTTAAGAGGGTATCCAAATTATAAGCGAGGGCATGCAGGTCCAGGCCAATTAGACGACTCAAATATCCCAGGCGGCCCAGCAAGCACCCCCACCACCACCTGCAGTCCCACTGACAAATCCCCATGTATCGAGAGGCAATCTTGATTCCCCCATTGTTGTGGTGCGGTCAAAGTGGAGGCCCAAAAGGGCAGGATCAATTCTGAGGTTGGAAAACTTCAGTCCAAGTTAAAAAGAATTGAGAACCTGATGAGAAAGACCTGGGGGCTGGACGATTATTTTGTGGATGTGGAAGAACACTGCTCTTTTCTGAATGCTCGCCTACCTGAGAAGTTCAGAATGCTAGAGCTAGAAAGTTTGACAGAGCAGGAAATCCTAAGTTGCACCTACGAACGTACATAGGGACTTTACACACCTTGGGAATAAATGATGACCTGCTGGCTTAACTACTCCAACGTACTTTGACAGGGGAAGCCTTGAGGTGGCTTCTCACCCTCGATCTGGCCAAGACCAGAAAGTGGGTAGACATTGTGAATGCTTTTATCGCATAGTACTCTTACAAGCAACAACTCGATGTAACCATGAGAGACCTTGAAGTAACCCGACAGGAGCCGACCGAGAGCTTCTCAAAGTTTCTGACTAAATGGAGGACAAAGGCCTCCAAGATGACCAATCGAACCTCCGAAGAAGACCAAGTGAGAATGGTCATGAAGAGTCTCCATCCAGCCTACTTCAGGCACACTATCACCTCCCACATCTTTACATTCAAGTAGTTGTTTTCCACGGGGGTACAGATTGAAGGCGCAATGCGTCAAGGATTACTCGACAAGGGAGAATCTATCCAACCAAACCAACCAAGTCAGCCAAAAAAGACCTACACCCATCCCTCTAACAATATGGCTGCCACCAACCACATGTCCTCTATCAGCCATACCCCAGATGCCAATGCCCTCACACCCGCCAATTCATTCCCTATAACTAACCCTTTCCCCTTTACAAACTCATCCGCTTCAAACACATATAGCCAAAATCACCCAAGGTGAATCTTCACTATTTTTCTCACACAAGCCCTAACCCTCCTGGTTGGCAAAGGCTATCTTAAGTTCCTTGATCCTATACCACCTCGTGAACACCTCCCGACCAACTATGATTTCACCAAAATTTGTGCCTACCATTAATTCCCCAGCCATGACACTGAATGTGTATTGGGTTGCACCATAATATTCAGAACCTAATTGAGAATAAGGTCATTAGCGTAACTAAGAGATCGAATGTCACCACCAACCATCTCCCCAACCATAATGTTGTACTGCCTATAATCTAAACATTTATATTTATCCAGTCATTGAACCCAAATCAACACCACAACTCCCTTATGAACAATCCTTGTCCTACTTGAGTTGGGACTCTAGGTTAACATCTAGACTCAAATCTGACCCAGAACAAGGTGAATGGGAGAACAAGGACTCTAAAATAGGACATAAGAATGATCTACAAGACTGGCATAATATGGAAGAACTGGGCCCCAGCCTCATCACCATCTCCTGGTGGGACCTTAACACCATGATAGGTAACGATGGATGGCTCAGTGAGAAGTATGTTGAAAATGATAATAAGAACGTGAAAGTCAAGGAAAAGTAAGCCAATACCAAAAAAAATTGAGGGGACAAAGAAAGGGAATAAAAAATTAAAGAACAGAAAAATAGAAAGCGAGAAATAGGAGGAACACGAAGAAGCCAAAGAAGTGCCCGAATGGGAAGATCTCCTTGATGGGGTGACCTTTCCCTTGATGTTCAGGCAAATGTCCCTCTCAACCACTACTGAGCTTGAGATATCTACCCTCAATGCCATAGAAGATGATGTTTGGGTGAGATGGTGCTAGACAACGACTCGGTAGAAGATGACGTCTAGGTAGAATACACCGTGGCAGATCTCTGGACAGAAGGTGGGAGTGAGTCGGTAGACCTATTGGCCCACAGTGGTCGACATTTGAAACTAGTGGATCAAGAAAGAGAAGAAACATCAGAGACAACACAAGACATGGGCAAAGAGAAAGGAAAATAGAAAGCTAAAGAAGTAGTCGAAGAAGACTGGGTACTTAGTCAGCTGAAGAAGATACGTGCTAACATCTCGATTTGGGAATCCTCATGTCCTCATTCAAGCATAGGAAGATGGTGTTAAAGACATTGAAAAAACAAAAAGTACAGATTGATGTGGTTCCAGATCAATTAGTCTCTATGCTAATAGTAGCTAGGGTCCAAGGGCTAGTAGTTGCATTTACCAATAACGACTTACTACCCGTGGGCTGACACACAACAAACTGCTTTATGTTTCTATAAAGTGTCTATAGAAATGGGTGTCTGTGATCCTGATCGACAATGGCTCAAAACTAAACGTATGCGCAATGAGGACCGCTCGCTGGTTGGGCATATCCATGCAGGACCTTAGTTCCTCAACTCAATGAGTGTGAGCCTATGATAACACGAGGATGGAGGTTTTAGTTTTCATCAAACTTAGAATTGAGCTAGATCGAGTCGTGTCAAGAACTCATTTCCAAGTGCTCGATGTACCTGCTTCTTTTAACATGCTATTAGGGAGGCCTTGACTACATGAGATAGGGGCTTTCCCCTCTACTCTCCACCAGAGAATCAAGTACATAGTGGGTGATAAAATTATCATCATTTACAGAGACTCGTACATCCGTCCTCAGCTAATTGACAACACACCATTGTTAGAGATCAAACATGGGCAATAGGATGTGATGATCGGCGAATTCCAGTTCAATGAGTCACCCCACATATAGACTTTGATGGCAGAAAGGGGACAGTTCTTGGACCCAAAGGTAGTTAAGTGGATGGGCAAGATGCAATACTTTCCCGACATAGATTTGGGGCCAAGACTGCAAGGCATAACCAAACCAAGTGTGTTGTCCCAAAAATCAACCCAAAGGGGAGGGGGTGAATGGGTTGTTAGGCAAACTTAATATCTTTTTGAAAAACTCTTTAATTATTAAGATCAGTTAAAAACTAGTTGTATGAATACAATAAATAAAGAGTTTAA
>JAUTBS010400549.1:0-10202 GCA_032361285.1 Aequorea victoria | reverse complement strand
TAAGTGTAGAAATATTTGGTTCGGGAGTTTCTTTCTGGGCTTTGCAGCTCATGGCGTTTCATGCCAGGTAATGAAGATGTACCCAAGGAGCAGGAAGAAGGCTGTGTAGAACCGTGGCTGATGAATAAAAATTGTAATTTTTATTAAGTTTCAGTTTATTCTTTTTGGCCTGTAATATTTAAACAGCTGTGTAATATGGATAGAAGTACAATCAACATTATATGTGATAAATATTCAGTATTTTGTTAGATGTTTGTCTTAGTATAACCCTATTTAATATTATTATGTCTCTTATCGACACGGAAAATTCGGGGCGTTACAAAAGCTGGTCAAGATGAACAAAAATCCACCCAAAATGGGACCATTCGGATAAGTCTGGTAAGCCGTCGATCACAGGACCCAATGGGACGCATTTGTGACCGTAAGACCACTCGACAAGTTGGCAAAATGCATTGCTTCATATCGGGCACATCAAAGGGAAGCCCTTCCTTCTCGGGAAATGTCGATGCGTAACCCAAGACAGAGTTAATTAAAATACCCAAAACTCCCTAGAAAAATGTCCAAACATTTGTATAGGAACATAATTTTTTTCTTTTTCCCGCATCCAAAAGTGTTAGCCCGTAGCCCGATAGCAGAAAAACAAAAGAAATTCCACTAAAAAAATGTGAAAATGTTAATCTAACGGGAAATGAACATTAATTCCCTCTCGAGAAGTGTGAAACACAACCTAGGGTGGTCGGGACGAAGGAAAACCTATCCATCCCGGAAAGTGCGAGACGTAACCTAAGTTGGTCGGGACGAAGAAAATCCTATCCAACTTAAGAAGCATTGATACTCGACCCATGTTTTGAATTAATCAAAACCTAACAAAAAAGTTCCCCTCGAAAAACGTAAAAAATGTTAATCTAGGGACAAAAACAAAAAAAAAAATCCGCCACGGGAAAATTTAACACGAACTCAACGATAGAGAACCAAAAAACATACACATATACAAAAAAAATATGGAATGAAAGAAATACGGGGCTGATCCTAGGCATACAATGTTTCTAAGTTCAAATCTATTTTAATGTTAGGGTTTCAAGTTGTTTGGTGTTATATTATGAGAAACCATCCATCCAAATTCTTTTGGCCTACCATGTGCATACAGCTAAAGTCTAAGATTATTTTTAAAAGTTTTTTAGATTTCATTCGCTGTAATTAAGCATAAATGAAATAGAAAAAGAAATAAGACATACTTGGCGGTTCCACACCGAGTGATGTAAGCTTGGAGATCGAAGAAGTAGATTCGGATCCGTGCTGGGGTCGGTGTAGTGAAAACAGGAAGGAGGCAAGAACTCCCATCAACGATTCGGAGGGTCATACCACGTCGGATCGAAACCCACCGGCCAAGACCCCACGGAAGGGATCTGGAATCTGAGGGTTGTCCACCTCTGGCTCCTCAAAAGTGTGGCGCTCAGAGGGTTCACCTTCCTCCGTACCCCAAGCAGTATTGGTGGCATCGAGCAAGCCATCCATAGCAGTGGATCGTATAGACGCCTGCTGGGAATAGCTGGAGAGGGAGCCGCTGGGCCCTCCAAGTGAGCCGAGGCCCTTAAAAAAGGACTCTGTGCTCTGGGTCCCACAGGACTGAGCAGGGACTGCTGAGACCATAGCCGTAGGAACCACAAGAGCGGAGTTCACCTCATGACCCGCGCTGCCAGCTGTCTGACCTTCATTGCTCGCCATTACAATAGAGTAGAGAGAATAGAGAGAGCGGGGTGTAGAGGTTCGCGCACGGCTCAAATGAACCACCGGCCGAACTTAAAGAAGTTTTAAACTCTCGACATACCTGGTGCGTGCCACTTCCCTCCTCGACATGTGGCGTGACACCACTTCAATCCTTGTGCGCCGCGAAATCCAATAATCACCCAGTGTGTGCCATTTCCCTCCCCGCGCGACATGTCCATGTGGTGCGACATCACCTCTCCAGAGCCATGTGGCGCCAGCCATGTGTCCACCTCCCCTTCGTCAAAAGTTTTCAGTTTCAAGATTAAAATTCCAAAATTCAGGGTCTATCTCCGATAATTTTCTGAAACTTGCTAAGTCATTCTCGATCATTCCATGCCGAGCTCGATTCTCACACCCCGAGATTCTAAAAGAAGGTCCATCTCACGACCTTAAATTGAGTGATTAGGGTCCATCTCACAACCTAAAACTAAGAGCTTTTGGCTCCGTCCCATGATCCAAAATTGAATAAATCGGTCTGTCTCACGACCTTAAACTGAGGACCTTACGTCCCATATGACCGTAAACTACACACGCGGTCCGGCATGACTTTAAATTGAATAAATAGTACCACATGACCTTAAACTACGCTCACAGTCCGGCACGACTATAAAGTGATGCTTGTAGTCTGGCACGACTACAAACTGATGCATGCGGTCCACTCATGACCTTAAAAGGATAGCATTTCTTTTGCTTTTGTTTTGTTTTCTTTCCTTGATGAATTGTTTAATCAAAAAGGATTGTTTATGGTTCTTTGACATTCACCCACCCACGCAATGCGGCGAGAGTTTTGTCAAAGAGAGAACACTGTAGACACTCCAATTTTGACTAAATCGAACATCGGCCGGTTCCGCAAGCTTTTGTATGATTAATGTATACATCAACCGCGTCAAATGAACTTACGTACAAGTCCAAGAGTCCAAAGAGTACTCGAATGCATCCCACAATTCCCTGAAACACCACAAAATACCCAAAATACCAAAAACACCTCTCGGTGCGGCCCAACCCAGCGATGCGCCACCTTTAAGTGGCCCACGCTACTTCCATCCAAAAAATCACACGCCACCTCAAAACTCAAGTCACCAACGCCGTGCCACAACCTTTTCATGCCACTAGCCAAAGCCATGTCAGAGCCTGAAGCCACATTTACCCCTGGCGCGCGCCATCTCCAAGTGACACACGACCCTTTCGACATGGCTCACACCACCTAGAGAGGAGAATTTAGCACCAAGTTAGCTCCACACCCAAAACTCTATAAATAGGACCCTTCCCACACCTCAAAACCACCCCAATTCTGATTATCGAATCTCTGCAGAATTGACTCCTGACCTGTATACAACCCGAATCCCTGCGAAATTAACAACTTAAGCTTAAGCTAATTCCTGAAACTTCACTTTGAACTAACTGAAACTTCAGAATCCTTTGCATTAGAAGGACTCTAAAGGCTTGAAGACCGCGTGCAAGTCCTCTTGGGGACGCGCCGTACGTGAGGAAAAGAAGCTGCAGAATTGCTCAAAACTTCACTCGTCTTCCAGGATATACGGTAAGTCTCTCTTTTCTCATCTCTTTTCGTTTATCTATCTATTTTCTTTTCTTTCCCTCAAAGTTCTTTCTATTTGGTAAAAGGGGAGAAAGAGGTCGTTGGCATCGTTCTCCCCGGTTCTATTTTCTATTTTTGTTAAAGCATGATTTCCCGTTTAGTAGAAAAGTATGTTCTTTTTTTTTTTCCTTTTTACATCTGTTAGCATTAGAAACGCATGAAATATAGGATTTAGATTATTCGTCAAAAATCCTACTTGAATTGCTATCTTTTTCATTTTCTTTTTCGTATAAAAACACCTACACACGAGCACACTATTTTTCTTTAAAACAGTAGCCTCTTTTGGACCTCCTGGTGTCAAGCTTACTCTGCCATAGTGACGCGTGCCACTTTCAGAGAGTCCATAAGTGGCGCACGCCATGTTCCAGTGGCGCGCGCCAGGTTGTAGGTGGCGTGCGCCACCTATGCTAAAAACCAGTGGCCTCCAGTAGCTTTTTCTGTATCTTTTTAGTTTTTAAACAGTATGTTTTATATGCATCAACTGCACGGATATGCTGTCATATCCCATTTGACATGCCTTTAAGTGTAAGTATGCGTAGAAAGTCTTAGTTTTAGGTTAGGTTTTGCTTCATTGTGTGATTTTTAATGTTCTCTCTTCAACCCCTTTTCTGTATGTGTTGCTTTTGATAAATTTAAGACAAGAACAAAATGAAATGGTTAGGTAGAGGCCGGTCCTCAGATTGGGCGAGAGGGGTTCCTAACACCTTCCCCTTTCGTACCCGAGCTCCCGATCCATTTTCTTTGGTAAGGACGGACTAGTTCCCTTGAAAGTTTTTAGTTTCTTAGTTTATGTGAAAAGTAGGTGGCCACTCCAATTGTGCGGCCCTTTAAAACAGACACATTTGGGGGAAAACCCCCTATTTCCTTCTTCTTGTGGTTTGTTCCATGATCTCTAAATGATACACGGAACGAAGAAACAGAAAAAATAGGGAGGGTTTCTCACACCAACCCGGCATGTTCAAATCCAACAAAGTCTGCACAATCCAACAAAGCACACTAGGCCCCCTACATGGAACACCACATTGCCCACTTGCCCCACACATGACATATAAAACGGAAAACAAGACAAGCCATGGGTATTAAACCAAACACATAATCCAACACCTATCCACATGCTAAAACAAACTTACCTACCACAAGAATCTTCCAAATCTCAAAATTACAATAAAAAAAATCAAATGCGCCAAAAAATTTAATAACAAAAAGCTTGAAAATTCCTTTGACACATTTCAACAAACACTTGATATGCATATTCTCAACACCAAGACAAATGCACAATTTCTACATCTTCAAACCTAACAAATGCATACACTCAAAATCCAACAATGATGCATAGCACAAACCAAAATAATTTCAAGATCTAACAATAATCCATGCAAAAATCAAGACAATTTCATGAAAATACAACGAAATCCCCCTTGTCAACCCAACATTCAATGATAGAACATTTATTAACATTCAAACCCTAATCATGGATAACACACACTGAACAACACAAATCAACAAATTCAAGAAACGAAAACAACGAATCACTCACCACATTGTTATAAGCGGAGTGGGATAAATGATTCCCGACATCCCATAAGAGGAAACCTTCCTCAAATGCATCTCGCCCCAAAAATGAATGAACCAATTGAAGGACAAGTGAAAGGATGAATGTAACCCTCAAAGTTATATTCCTCTTCCGAGCTCCTGGTGGAAGACATTTCCAATGGATTTTGGGAATGGATGATCCTGGAGAGAAGTTAGAGAGTTTTGGGAATGTTTAGAATGAATAACAAGAGAGAAAAATTCAGATTTTAACCCCCTCACCAACTGAGTCAACTCAGCTCCAAAAGAATAGAAAACAAAAAAACACTAGCTAGCCTAAATGTCAAACCGGCCTTCCTCGTGAGCTAGATCGGCCAACTGAGACAGCCGTCCGGGCACATTGTGCCAGACCGGCCTTCTATCTAGGATAGATCCCGTTTTCCTTTTTTTCCCACCCTGGTGTTAAAAGACTTGTCCTTCGCACCCTGAACCGAACAATCTTAAAAATATCTTATTCCAAAACTTTACAATCCAAAACTCAAGATCTAAAATTTCAAAATCAAAATCAAATATAAATTGAAAATTTGAGATCCAAAGCTCAAAGTCGACCAGTTGTGAATAAACTCTTCCGATCATATGTTGTTTTCATGTTTTCCAAAATGATTTACTCGGTATTGTAGACAACCCAATTTTGACTAAACCAAACATAGGCTAGTTCTGCAAGCTTTCCGACGATGAATGAGCCTCTAGGCGAGTCCAAGAGTCGAAGGAGTACCCCAAAACATCCCAAGACACCTTAAAATACCCAAAATACCAAAAACACCCCTTGGTGCAGCCCAACCTAGTGTTGCGCCACCTCTAAGTGGCGCACACCACATCCATCCAAAAACCAGGTGTCATTTCAAAACCCAAAACACTTCCCACCAACCTAGCACCGCGCCATAACTTTACATGCCACTAGCCAAGCCATGTCAGAGCCATAAGCCACCTTTACCCCTACCATTGCACCACCTCAAAGTAGCGCACGCTACCTTCCACATGGTGCACACCACCTTGAGATGAGACTTCGGCTCCAAGTTATCTCCTCGCCAATTTTCTATAAATAAGACCCCCACCTTGAAATAAGCAGCAATTCTCCAAGTATCAAACCTCTACATAATTGAATCACAATCTGTATATTAGCTGAACCTCTGCCAAAATTTAATAATTAAGCAAAAGAAATTCCCAAAACTTGAAACTAAGACCACCTAATTCAGAATACTTTGCATTGGAAGGGCTACGAAGACTCGAAGACCACCCGGAAGACCTCCTGAGGATGTGCCGTATTTGATGAAAGAAGCATCAGAACTGCTCAGAACATTGCTCGTCTTTCGAGATATACAGTAGGTTTCTCTTTACTCATCTCTTTCCATTTTTTCATCTTGTCTTTCCTTTAAAACTTCTTTCATTCAGAAAAAGGGGAGAAAGAGGTCATTGGCCTCGTTCTCCTTGGCTTCTTTCTTTATTTTATTTTATTTTCGTCTAAGCATGTTTTTTTATTATTAGAACCGCCTGTTAATTTAATTTTCTTTTCTTAGTCTTTTAGCTTAAAAACACACATAAAATGCCATCTTTTCATTTTTTCTTTCCGTATAAAACACCCACACACAAATAACACACTATTTTCCTAAAATAAAAGTCCCTTTTGGGCCTCAGAATGTTGAAATCACTCTTCTATAGTGAGACGTACCATATCCAGATAGCCCAAACGTGGCACATGCCATGTCCATGTGGAACGCGCCAGGTATGAGGTAGTGTGGGCCACCTCTATTAATACCAGTGGCTTGCTAGTAGTTTTTTTTTCAGTAGTATTTTCTGCATATTTTTCTATATGTTGGTCTTTCTGTTGAAATACCATCTTTATGTGTTTCTTTCTATATAAAAACTCAATTGCACGCAAAGAGCACATTTTTTTCTCAAAACAGTAGCACCTTTTGGGCCTCTGATTGTCGAGCTCACTTTTCTATAGTGATATGCGCCATATCCAGAGAGCCCAGACGTGGCGCACGCCAGGTACATGTGGCGCGCTAGGTATGAGGTGGCGTGTGCAATCTCTGTTAAAACTAGTGGCTTCTAATATCTTTTTCTTGCATCTTCCTGTTTTATCAACTTGTTTTATATGCATCAACTACACTTATATGCTGTCATCTCCCACTTGACATGCCTTTAAGTGTAAGTATGCATAGAAAACCTTATTTGTAGGTTAGGTTTTTTTACTTGTTTTCTTTTGAAATGTTCTCTCTTCAACCCCCTTTATGTATGTGTTTGTTTTTGATAAATTTAAGACAAGAACAAAATGAAATGGTTAAGTAAAGGCCAGTCTTTAGATCGGGCGAAATGAGTGCCTAAGGCCTTCCCCTTTCATACACTAGTTCCCGAATCATTTTCTCTAGTAAGGACGGACTAATCACTTGAAGGTTTTGGTTTTTTGATTTATCCAAAAACCAAGTGGCGACTCCAATTGTGCGGCCTTTAACACAAATGTGTTTGGGGGAAAACTTCTCATTTTCATGTTGTTGTTCATTTGAAAAATCAAAAAAGAGATGGGTTCCTCAGAGTGGCGACTCCACTTAGGATCTCTTTTTAAGGAAAGTGAGCCGAACATGAAAAACGTTTCAACTATTTTTTTCTTAAATCTTCCATATCCTTTCTTCCCTTTTTCATTGTGTACTTTTCTAAAATAAAAAAAGAAAATAAAAAATAAAATAAGCCAAATGCCTACCTACCCTTTACTTTGGCGGTTTATTATCTCGAAGCTATGTGGGAGAAGTAAGCATGCCTTTTGGCCATATGCCCCTTCGAATACGGGCAAAAAGGGCCATTGCGTACTGTTTGACCTGGGCAGGTACTACTTCATTGGGAAGGTATATATTCTTGATTACTATTTAGAAGGTACCCGGTTACTGGACTACTAAGCCTTTTCATATGCATTTAATCAGCTTAGAACTTTCCCTTTAGGATAAATACCCTTATAGGTTATGTGTTTTTCTTTTATGTTTGATTTTGACTGATTAGAGTAGTTCTTTTCTTTCTTTTAGAGTCGGCTTTCATCACTTTAGTTTCGATTTCTTTTTCCTGGGACCCTCCGTGAATTTTCCTGTGTTTGACGCCATTAGTTCGTTGCCTAACCTCTATCAATTTTTTTAGCCCCGTTTTACCACCCGAGTCTCACTTTCTCTTTTCCAAGACACTCCATAGGTTTTCCCGTATTTGACGCCGTTAGGCCATTGCTAACCTCTGTCAGTTTCGTTGAGCTGGGTTTTATCACACGAGTCTCGCTTTTTCTTTCTTGGGAACCTCCATGGGTTTTCCCGTGTTTGACGCCGTTAGGCCATTGCCTAACCTCTATCATTTCTTTAGAGCCAGGTTTCATCACCCGAGTCTCGCTTTCTTTTTCTCAGGACCCTCCGTGGGTTTTTCGGCATTTGACGTCGTTATGCCGTTGGCTAACCTCTGTCCTTTTTGTTGAGCTGTGTTTTATCACTCGAGTCTCATTTTTTCTTTCCCGGGACCCTCCATTGGTTTTCCCGTGTTTGATATCGTTAGGGCATTGCCTAACATCTGTCATTTCTTTAGAGATGGGTTTCATCACTCGAGTTTTGCTTTCTCTTTCCCGTTACCCTCTGTGCATTTTCTCGTGTTTGACGCCGTTAGGACATTGCCTAACCTCTGTCCTTTTCATTGAGCTGAGTTTTATGACCCGAGTCTCACTTTTTCTTTCCTGGGACCCTCCATGGGTTTTCCCGTGATTGACACTGTTAGGCCGTTGCCTAACCTCCATCATTTCTTTACAGTTGGGTTTCATCACCCGACTAGCGCTTTCCCTTTCCCAGGACCCTCAATGGGTTGTCCCATGGTTTGACTCCGTTAGGCCGTTGCCTAACGCTTCGTCATTTCTTCAAAGCCGAGTTTCATCGACCCGTGCCTCCTTTCCCTTTCGAGACCTCCAAAACTCGTACCCTTCTCGTCGGTTGACGAAAAGTTTTTTTCTCTTTGGTTACTGTTCTAAAACCTCCGCTTTTATGTCTTGCCATAGTGATTCAGGGTCTCAACGGATAACAACCAAGGCTTCCCGCACCCATTCTTTTGTTTCTATAGCCGTAGAGAGATAAGTCTTAACGAAAAGTCAGGTTCCTCTCGCAAACCTTTTTTTCGTTGGTCGTAGAGATTTATAGTCTCGATGGATAGGCCAGTATCATCCCGTGTTCGTATTTTTCTCTTTTTCTTTGCCCGTAGAGACTCAGCCTTTTGAGACTCGACGGAGAGGGCAAGTCTGTATCATCCCGCACCCTCACATTTTTGTCTACCGTTTGAGATTTAGGATCTCAAACAGAAAGTCAGGCTCCTCTCGCAATCCTTTTTTTCTTTGACCATAGAGATACGGCTCGACGGATAGGCCGGTATCATCCCATACCTGTATTTTTCCTTTTTTCTTCGGCCGTAGAGACTCAGCCTTCTAAGACTCGACAGAAAGGGCAAGTCAGTATTGTCCCACACCCTCGGATTTTCGTCTACCGTTTGAGACTCTGGTCTCAGATGGAAAGCCGAGCTCTGCTCGTAAACCTTTATTTTTGTCTTCCGTTAAAGATTCAGGTCTTGACGGAAAGCCGGGCCTCGCTCGCACCTTTTTCATGCCATTATCCTGGATCTTCACGAATCTGGAGGCACTTAGGCAGTTCTAGCGCTCTTCTAAGTCAGGTTCTATCACCCGCACCCTTTGTTTCTCTCACTCAGGATTTTCCAAAGAAATCCTAAGTTCCTTTATCGTCGAGCTGTCAAGCCAAGGCTCCATGATTCTTTTTTTATTTTTAGTCAGGTATCGTCACCCATAACCTTTTTTGCTTTTTTTTTTGGGGTTACGCGCTTCTTTATAGGGTCTTGGCTACCCGTCTTGTTTTTCACTTTTAGCATTGTTTTTCTGCTTCACCCTTCTGCTAGGATCGCCGTATGCTATAATGTCTTATGATCTGATTCGTTTCCCATATCTTCTTATATTAGGGTTTATCGTTGCTTCTTTAAGCTCTGATATCACGATCGCCTGGGTTTTATTGCCAAACTAATGACTCGAGAGATCAGATCCCAATCTACAAACTGCTATAATGGTAGGAGATGGTGATACAAAGACTCCGACGAATGTTGTGTTGGTCCGAACTCTGTTGGAGATGCAGCGACCTTTGGAAGGCATAACCCTCATTGTGACGCCTCACTTTTCACGACACGGCCATTATGCACTGAACATCAAATGAAGATGTAGGATTATTTTAAATGG
>JAUTBS010400527.1:0-10203 GCA_032361285.1 Aequorea victoria | reverse complement strand
CTCCTAGAATTCACTATTAGGTTTTTAAATTTCATTTATAGAGTTTTAATATTTCTCAATTCGTTTAGGGTTCGGTTGCGTCTAGGTTAAACACTTGTCGAAAAAGCAGGTCTTTACAACCTACATCGAGCAACAACAAACTCGCTTAGTAGTCGAAGCTCAGCAAGAGACCGATGTCAACTTTAATGATCAACAGGTATGGATGATCAATGTTGATGGGTCTGTGAACCAGTCAGGCAGTGGCGCTAGCCTAGTGCTCGTCTCTCTTCAAGGAGAAGTGTTAGAATATGCTATGCATTTTGGATTTTGAGCCACTAATAATAAGGCAGAATACGAAACCATCATTGCAGGACTCAGGTTAGCACTAGTAATGTGAGCAAAATAAGTTAAAATCCTCAGCAACTCCCTGCTAGTGGTCAGTCAAGTACAGGGCGAGTTCGACACCCGAGAGGAAAGAATGAAAGCCTACAAATCGACCATAGAAGAGCTCAGAGTCAAGTTTGAAAAATTCCTGATCGAAAGGATCCCTAGGGATGGCAATCAGAGAGCCGATGATCTGGCTCAACTAGCCTCAGCTCCCGAGGGAAAAATAGGTCGAGGTATATTGACAGAGTACCTGGATCATCCAAGCACAATCCAAGGAGAGACACTGAGCATAACGGTCAACATGGAACAAATCTATGTAGTCTAGGTAAAAAACATCATCAATTTTCTGCAAAGTGGCTAGCTACCAATCGACAGAGCTGAAATAAGAAAACTAAGATACCGGGCAAGTAAGTACGTCATTATCGATGATGTTCTATACAAGCGTGGCTTCTCGGTAACCTACCTATGATGCATCTCGAGGAAGAGTCAGAGTACGTGATGAGGGAGGTACATGAGGGGATTTACGACAATCACTCAGGTAGTCGGGCTTTATCAGGTAAAATCCTGAGAGGTAGTTACTACTGGCCCACATTACAGAATGACGCAAAAAAAATTGTCAAGAAGTGCGACAAATGTCAGAGATCCGCGACCATCCCCAAGCAGCCACTAGAGGAGCTCACTGTAATCACCACCCCCTGGCCTTTTGCCCAATGGAAAATTGATATAGTGGGACCGTTCCCGATCGGGAGAGGTCAGGTGAAGTTTGTGATAGTAGCAATTGACTATTTTACCAAATGGGTAGAGGCAGAACCATTGGCAAAGATTACTGAGCAGAAGGCAATAGACTTCGTCTGGAAGTCGATCGTATGTCAGTTTGGAATCTCGTGAAGCATCATCACCGATAATGGCAAATAATTTGACAATAAGGGGTTCAGAAAGTTTTGCAGACGCTTGAGCATCCAGAATTGGTACTCCTCCCTTGCCCATCCACAAGCTAATTGGCAGGTCAAGGTAACCAATAGAATAATTCTAAAGATGATCAAGACAAAGCTGGAGTAAGCAAGGGGCCTATGAGCCGATGAGCTCTCAAATATTCTCTGAGCATACCGAACAATAATATGAACTCTAACTGGAGAGACGCCATTCATGCTCGCCTTTGGGAGTGAAACAATCATCCCAGTTGAGATCAGATTAGCAAGTCATCGAACCTCTAGCTTCAATGAAAATGCGAACGACTGAGCTCTCCGAGAAAGCTTAGACTAGGTAAACAAAGTCGGGAAAGCCTCAGATCTCAGAACAGCTGTCTACCAACAAAGAATGAAGACATACTAGACAACAATGTCAGAAAAGAGAGTTCAGAATAGGATACTTGGTCCTCCGAAAGATGTCACTCACCATCGAAGATTCCCGACAGGGAAAGATGGGGACCAGTTGGGAAGGACCGTACCAAGTTGAAGACTGAGTACGATCTGGGGTATACCGATTAAAAGATACGAACAGCAAGACACTTCTACACGCATAAAATGCCAAGCACCTTAGAAAATACTATCAGTGAGAGCTTGTAAACATCCTCAATAAAAGTATTCTTTTTTCTACACTCTCTCATTTATGTCCTCTATACAAATTTTACACTTTCGACAGTTTAACAGCAAGATCGCCTGAGGATCTGGTTGACCAAAGAATATTTGAATCGCTTGAGGATCCAACCTAGGCCTCAAAGACTTCTACAAAAATTCAACAGTCAGATTGCCTAAGGATCTGGTGAGCCAAAGAACGGTTGGATCGCTTAAGGATCCAACCGAGGCCTTAAAGATTTCCACAAAGTTCAACAGCCAGATCGCCTGAGGATCTGGTCGGCCAAACAATAGTTGGATCACCTCAGGATTCAACTGAGGCCTTAAAGACTTCTATAAAAATTCAGCAGCCAGATCGCCTGAGAATTTGGTTGGCTAAAGAATGATTGGATTGCCTGAGGATTCAACCGAGACCTCAAAGACTTCTATAAGAATTTACCAGCCAGATCGCCTAAGGATCTGGTTGACCAAAGAATGGTTGGATCACCTGAGGATCCAACCGAGGCCTCAAAGAATTCTACAAAAATTAAACATCCAGATCACCTGAGGATCTGGTCAGCCAAAGAACAGTTGGATCACTTGAGGATCCAACCGAGACCTTAAGAATTTCCACAAAGTTCAAAAGCCAGATTGCCTGAGGATCTGGTCGGCCAAAAAATAGTTGGGTCACTTGAGGATTCAACCGAGACCTCAAAGACTTCTATAGAAATTTAGCAGTCAGATTGCCTGAGATTCTGGTCAACCAAAGAATGGTTGGATCGCTTGAGGATCCAACCGAGTCCTCAAAGACTTCTACAAAAATTCAACAGCCAGATCGCCTAAGGATCTGGTCGGTCAAAGAACGGTTGGACTACTTGAAGAATTTGACCGAGAACTTAAAGACTTAGGAGAATTCTACAACCAGTTTGTTTAAGGATCTGGAGCGGTCAATCAACGGTCACACTGCTTGAAGATACCGACCGATACCTTAAAGACTTAGGTAAATTCTACCACCAGATTACTTCAGGATCTGGTCGAGCCAATCAATGGTCGAATTGTTTGAGAATTCGACTGAGGCTTCGAAGACTTAGTAAATTCTATAACTAGGTCACCTTATGGTCCAATCAGCAAGAACAACGGTATGACTACTAGAAAGCCCGATCGAGAACTTAACAAAACATGAAGAATCCATCAAAAGTAAGAGATGACCAAGGTATTCAACACTTAGTAAAATAAAAATACAAAAGGTATGGAGTCATTCAGAAAGATCGAGACATCCAACACTTAAGAAAAATTAAGGGTGCTAAGAAATCATTCATACGAGGTCAAAAAATTCAAAAAGGATGTTCTATTCATTCATCCAAAATAAAGTTGTTTTTACAGAAGAGTACATAAAAAAAAGATAATATGAAAAGTTAAAAGAAAGATCAAGGTGGGGGTGAGGCCAGCTTCCCTTCTTCAGTCAATGGGCCTTCGGCCTTGTAAGAATCCAAAAATTTTAAATTAGGAATAATTAAAATAATAATTTTATAATTGAAATTAATTAAATTAAAATATTCAATTAAGGTGAATTGAATAAAATAACACCTAAGTGAAATAATTAAATGGTAAAAATCAGGCTACAAGGAAAATTAAAAACACAATAAATGAAGTTTCATTCCAAAAATAAGTTTGAAAAAAGATCTCTAAGTATTTTAAGTCATTACGATCAAATTAGGATAATAAGCAGAAATCGAACAGAAAACATGCAAAAGCTTGTTTAAACATTTAATCGAGTCACTATATCATGTATGCAAGTTATGAGAATTATAGTACTATATTTAAACATGAGTTAGAGATATGATACAAGTCTAAAATTCCAAATAAAATGGGTTCTAAGAGTCATAGAAACAAAAGGGGACAACAATTGTTTTTGAAAGAAAGAAAAAGAGTGAGTGGGAAAGTGCTGAGAAAACATTTTCTTGGTAACCAAACAACAAGGAGGCCTTAGAGAAAAAGAAAATATTTCTAGCTTAAATATGAGCTAGAAGAGTTGGGAATGAAGATGTGATGGTAGAGAAGCTCCTTCTTCAATGATCTTTAAAGGCTCCTTCAAGGACACTTGGGAATTTTTTTATATTTTTCCCTTCTCTTTCTTCTTCTTTCTTCTCCTCCTTCACTGTAAGACAGAAAAATAATTTTCAAATTATGGTAGTAGGTAGTTCGTCCAAGAGGGAGGAGAGTGAGATATAAAGAAGTCTCACATGTGGTTGCAATGATGAAGTTGCAAGGAGAGAAAGAAAATGGTCTAATAGGGCTACATGCATGCTTACACACCTTACATGGCTTGACCCCTTACTTATCCCATACTCAAGGTTGGGAAAGAAAATCAAGTTTATATATATGTATATATATGTATGTATCTTGTTTATACACCCATGTGATGGTATAAGTAGGATAGAGAATTGTAAAACTAAGAATAGGACCAATTAGGATACATGCAATTCTTACATGGATGGGACACTAGGATTTCAAAACACACTAAAGGGGGAAAGGGTTTGGGGTGGCCTAAAACCAAAAGTTGTTGGGGCAAGCTAAATAACTTTGTTACAATTGGGGCAAGCTAAATAACATTTCGTAGTCCGCCCAGATAAGTTACCATATGCAGAAAAATCATTAATAGTCCACATAACAGCCGCATGCATTCTAAAATTTTGTTCATTTGAGGCATCATATGTAAGCACGTCATCTTTCCACAACTCTTTCAACTCGTCAATTAATGGCCTCATGTAAACATCAATATCTTTTCCCAGTGCTTGGGGTCCAAGAATAAGCAAGGATAACATGCAATATGACTCTTTCATACACTTTCAAGGAGAAAGGTTATACGACATAACTATCATGGGCCACATACTATAAGAGTTGCTCATATTTTCAAAAGGGTTAAAACTGTCAGTCGCTAGTCCCAATCTCACATTTTGGCCCTCACTAGAGAATAGAGGATGATGCTGATCAAAATCCTTCCACGCTTCACCATTGGCTGGATGTCTCAATACTCCATATTTCATATGTTTTTCACTGTGCCATCTCATATCCGTTGCTAT
Organism: Aequorea victoria; assembly: GCA_032361285.1. NCBI lineage: Eukaryota > Metazoa > Cnidaria > Hydrozoa > Leptothecata > Aequoreidae > Aequorea > Aequorea victoria. The sequence continues at coordinate 5,201 of JAUTBS010400527.1, read as the reverse complement.
TTTTCTTGACATATATAATTTCTGCAATCTTGGTGTTAGCAGAAAGTATCACAACATCTTGTGAGGAATCTTCTTGCCTTAGTCATCATTCAACTTGTATCTAGGTTCTTGATAAATAGGACACTTATCAAGATTTGCATTCTCCTTCCAAAAAAGTGCACAAACATACTTACATGGATGAATGACCACATATCCCAAGCCCATTTCATGCAAAAACTTCTTAGCTTCATAAAGTGTCAAAGGAATCTTTTGATCACTTTCTAGTAGGAGATCCTTCAATATCCCCAACAGCATGTCGAAAGTCTTATTGCTCCATTTGTTCAACACCTTCATATGAAGTATCTTAATGCCGAATGATAATAGATTAAACTTCTGACAACCCAGCTATAACTCACATTGAGCATCATTCAATAATTTGTCAAAGTTTTGCATTTTCTCCCTCTCGATGCCACCTAGTACTTCACCCCCATCATCATTATCCATATCGTTGATCGCCATGTAGTAGTTTTCCAACATATCATTCAATTCTTATTGTTCCTCATTTTCTTCCTCTAACATTCCATTATCAGCTGCTTCACCCCCTTCTTGCTTCTCATAAATAGGAATTGGAACATGTTCCACTTGATGCACCCAAGTTGTGTAAGAACATGATATCCCCTTATAAAGCAAATCCAATTCCACTATTTTACTGGTATGTCGTTCACAATTCAAGCAGTTCACACATGGACAACGAATCTTATCATCTGGTCTATCATTTTTCATTGCAAATTGAAAAATAACTTTACACCATCTCGGTATTGCATGCTCATTCTATTCCTTATTGTCATTGAAGTTTTGTCCATATTTTGTGACCTACAAATTACATCAAAGTTACTTCAATTAAATATATTCTCGTGCACTGGACTATCCTTTAATATGGTATGTTAAGTGTGTACAACTATGCACTTATATTAAACCAAAAAAGAAAATAGAAGATTCAAAAAAAGATATGTATATGAATGATTTGGGTTGTAGGCACATGTACTTGCATTTGTACAATTGTACATAAATAAGCATTTGAGGACCTTTGTAGGTCCTAAGAGAGCATTCATAGATGCATGGCAAGTAGTGATGGTGTGAGAAATCTCTACTATCTGCGATGATGCCAACAATTTTTGGCCATGCCAACAAGGAATCACGATGACAAGTGGCGGTGAGAGCAAGAGAGGGAGAGAGGGAGAAATCGTGAGGCAAAATATCACGAGAGAAGATGAAATAATCTCTATTATCTCAGACGATGCCTAAGTGTGGCTCAATTCACTTTTTATCTAAATACTGAGAAATAACATCGTTGGTATTATGAAGTACTTTTGGCGACAAATTCATAGCTTCGCAAATACTAAATTTCCTCTATCGTCAAAAAATGGTGTTCGTGCCATCCCTTTTTAAGGTATTACACATAAAACATAATTTTTTCCATAAAAATCCAAATATCGCCTACAAATTTGGTCATCGATAAAACCCGTATGTTCCCACAAGTTGTGAGATCATGAGATACTATATTTTAGATGCTCAAAATTCTAAGAAATCCACAACTTCTATATGCAATATCTAATGAAACAAACATGTTGCTGATGAATAGTATTTAAAAGAGCAACCAAGTTTGGAATCAAACAATTAAGCTAGAGCGATAAGGAACAAAAACTAACATAAAAAATTCTACACATAAATGCTAAGCTGCTCGATCAACATAAAAATAATGAAAACAAGTTTTGCACAAAAATAAACGTTTATAAAAAACTTGATATTGATTGACGGTAGATCAAACCCAGCAGCAACGAGGAAAAAATTAAACCTAACAACGACAACAATGAGGACCAGTGATGGCAAGAAGCGATGAATAGCAATGGCGAACAACGTGTGACGACCAACGACGGCGAGCAATGCGCGATGATCAGCGGCTGTGAGGAACCCTCTCGAAAAACTCACTGCCCTTTTCTTTTTGTTTTATTTTTAAAATGCTCTTGGTTTTAAATTTTTTTTTTAAAAAAAAGAAAGTAGGTTTTGTATTTTTGAAAAGAAAGCCCCCCCAAATGCGTCAGTGTTAAAGGCCACACAATTGGAGTCGCCACTTGGTTTTTAACGATAAACCAAGAAAATAGAAAAACTTCAAGAAAATCAGTCCGTCGTCAGCAAAGATAATGGTTTGAGAGCTAGGGTATGAGAGGAGAAAGTGTTAGGCACCCCTCTCATCCGACTAAAGGTCGGCCTCTACTTACCACTTCTTTGTTCTTGTCTTAAATTTTTCAAAAGCAACAAATACAGAATAGGAATTGAAGAGAGATCAAACAAAATCAAACAATAAAATAAAATCCTAACCTAAAATTAAAAGGTTTCATAAAACATGCTCACATTTAATCACATGGCAAAAAGGGAGATGACATCACTACAACATACATCATACAGAAGAAATAAATACAACAGAGGCATGCTCATAGTAAGAAAACATGAAAAAAGCCTACTGGAAGACCACTCAACTTCTGAGAGGTGGCGCATGCCACCTCTGGATCCTCTGAAAATGGCGCACGTCACTATTTTAGAGTGTGAACGTCATATTCTAGGACCAGAGAGGCTACTATTTTGATAAAAACAGTGTGCTCATGTGCAAAATAATTTATAACTAAGAAGAAAAACATGAAGCATGGTATTTCCAAATAGCGAATATTCAATGGATAGCCTAAAAGCCTATATTGCATGCATCTTTTGTATTGATCATTCAAAGAATATGGCGAGAAATAACTAACATGCGCGGGGTACCAAAGAAAATGGACATAACATGCTTTTCTAATAGATAGAAAGAAAAGGTACGAAATAAAAATGAAAATAGAACCGCGAAGAATGGGGCAAACTGCGACCTCTTTCTCACCTCATGGATGAAAATGACAAAAAGGATGACTTACCGAAAATCTTGATTGACCCAAAAGTTTTGGGAAAAGGTGAGGGTGCTATTCCGTAGTCTTCTCAATGCAATGCATCTTATCTTTGGGAATCGGATAGTGTATCAGGTGGTATCGGGTTTGTGTTTCAGTAGAGTATCGGTGCTTCTTTGGATTTTCTTTTTTTAAAACAGCTGGTGTATGACCTCTATATATATAGTTTTGGGCGAGAAAGGTGGCCAATGGAAGAAACTCTCACTATAGGTGGTGTGCACCACTATTGGGTGTGGCGTATGCCAGGTTAAAGGTGTCAACCTCCTGGTTGAAGGTAACATGCACCATTGTGGTCATGGCATGGCCATGATGATAGAAAAGATTAGCGCATGCCTAGTTTCAAAAAGGTAGCGTGCGCCACTTTGAGGTGGCGCACACCTGGTCTAAAAGGGTGCACTAAGGGTGTTTTTGGTATTTTGGCATTTTTGGGTATATTGGGATGTATTTGGATTGTATTGAGATATTTTCTTGACTCTTGGGATCGTACGAAGTTTCTTTCGACGCAATTTGTGCATATAGTCTTCATCGAAGACAAATCGGATAAGCCTAACACGTAGTTTAGTCAAAATTGGGGGTGTCTATAGTTCTCTCTCTTTGACAGAACTCTCACTGCAATGCGTGTGGTGCGTGAGTGTCAAACCACCATAGACATTCTGTAATGCCCCAAAAATTTGATTCGTTAAGAGACATACTAATAGTAATTAAGGATATTCTAAGACAGCCATCTAACAAAACTTAATAATTACCATATATAATATCGATTATATTTTCATCCACATTGCACATCTGTTTAAATATTACAGACCAAACCCAAAAATAAATTACAGGAGCAAGACTTAAAAGAAATTATGATCCATGTTGAGCCACGGCTCGACGCATTCCTCCTCTATCTCTGCCGGTACAGATCCTTCCTCACAGCCTGGCATGAAACGTCATGAGCTTCGAAGCCCAGAAAGATTCTCCCCAACCAAAAATTTCTATACTTAAATACATACAATAGATATAGCAGAATATGATATGTGCGAATGATGAATGTAAAATCCGTGAAAATTTAAATTTTTAAAAAATATATTTATTTGTTTAATAATTTAATTAGTCAAGTAATAAACAAATTAGTTAAATAAAATTTAATCTAATTAATTAAATAAGTTCTAAGTTGATTTAAAACTTAATTAGATCATTGGTTAATTAAATAACCTAACTAATTAGATAATTAAATAAAAGAACATTCTAGTCACAAGTAAAATAATTAATTAATTAAAATCGGAAGAAAGAAATAAAGGCAAAGATTAGGATAAAGAAAGAAAAGAAATCAAATATTTGAATTTTGGGATCTCGTTTGTTTTGATAACCCAGAATTGCCAATACATATCTCTTATTTTTGGCAACCTATTGAGGAAGATCATCGATACCCCTATCTTAATGGATCTGTTATAGCATTTAAAAGATTCATCCTCTCTTGATAAACCCTCAGCCCTCTCTCTCGTAAACCACAAAATTTCAGATCTTCTTCATTCTCTCTTTGCTCTGCAACCAGCCACTCTGTTCTGCAACCTCCATCACCCAGCCACCATTATCATCCTTGGTTCCTTCATCATCAAGTCGTGGTTGATCTGCATCACACCATCGTCATCTTCTTCGTTGGTGAAGTGATTCGGTAAGCTGTGATTGCTCTATTATAGAAAGTATTTATGGATCACACACTCACTTAGAATCATGAGGCTAGGATAACAGTGGGTAGTTTAGATTCATAAAACATTTTAAAAATTAAGTTATCATCATGTTAGAACATTAGGGTGAATAAAACAATCAAACCAAAATCAAGAAATTCGAATTACAAAGAGAATATATACAAAAATATATATACGTATATCACCTTGATTATCTTGATATTTAATACGTTATAACAGAAATTGGATCTAATAATAAGTGTTTAAAGTATCCTAAAACGTGTTTATACATTGTTGGAATTAATGAAAATAAAAAGAATGAATCAAAATCCTTGAAAAATCAGAGCAAGAAAACAGAGGACCGAAGTAGATTTTGCCTCTGTCGTGTTCCGTCCGGACGGAAGCCTTGGCCGTCCGGACGGATCGGTCCAGTGAGGGTCCTTCGATTTTTTTCTTTCAGGCTATGTTTGGTTGGGCCATTAGTTATTTAATAAATAATATTAAATAAAATTAATTAGTAATATTAATGACTCTAAAATAATGTTTTGAAATGCACTAAATG
>JAUTBS010400526.1:0-17376 GCA_032361285.1 Aequorea victoria | reverse complement strand
ATAAAGAAGAATGTGAGCCACCACCCACTCCCTCGAGTGTTTTGTCACTTAGTACTTTTCATTCACCTTCGAGGCTAGAGTGGAACTCACCACTACTTGCAAATCTGCATACACGATTAGACGCACGTGAAGTTTTTCCAGCAAGAGGTGAGGGTTGATCATTGGTTTCGTCTGGCTGAAGACACTAAACTTAGCTCTTTTTGGGAGGAAATCCAAATTTTTTATAATTTACTGGTAGTTTAGTTTAGTTTTTATTTTATTTTGTGGTTTTGTTGCTGTATTTGGTTTGTCTACTCTTTTTTTTCACAGGTGTCATGGCATAGAAGTTGGGGGGTGTATTCCCTCTCACGACACGCACCGTTGGTTCTCCCGAGGAGTTCTCTTCCTTATTCTATTTTTTTACTTCTTTTTTTATTTTTCATTTTGTTTATGCCATCGGGACGCTGTCATTTTAAGTTGGGGGTATCACAAGCTAAATAGCATGTTAAAAAAAAATCGGTGTGAAATTATTGAGTTTAAATAGTAGATGTTATCCCTTTTACATATTGTGATAGCACAATTTTTTACACTTACTTTGTATACTTAATTTTTATGTGATTTTTGCTCGGATATTCCTACATTACACACTTGGTTACATGCATACAATTCTTATCAAAAAATGAGGATAATTTAGAATTCATGATGAACACTAGTGGAGACTGTAACTTTGTGCAAGTTTAGAGCCTTTCTTTGTCTTTAGAGTTTCAGTCTATACTCTCTCTCTATTCTTTGAAAGCTTACATATTTTATTGAATAGACTCATTTTTCTTCATTTTGGTTGAATGTCATAAAATATATTATTTGTGCTAAACTGCTACCATCCTGAATTTATGAACACCTGAAAAATTATGCTATTTTTAAAAAATGATCTTAGGCCATCTTTGTTATTTGAGCCGTTTGTCTTATTTTTTGTATACATTATTCCTAATTCACCAATTTGAGCCTTTACATGCTAAGACATTTCTTCTTTAAGTTTCAGTGTCTAAAATATCTTATCTTGTAAGTTACGGGAGAAAATAATGGAGCAGAAAATAATGGTTGAAAAGAAAGAAAAATAGAAATGTGAGAAAATGAGAGAAAAGGTGAAAAATGTGAAAAAGATGAAAATATAGTCGATTCATCATCATTGTGAAAAAGAATATGATCAATGAGAAGGTGAGAATAACGAGAAGATGAGAGAATTGTGGTGGAAAAAAAACAGAAATAACATGTGAACTTGAGAATGGGATTACTTTATAAGAAAATCTCGTATTTTTATTGTTATAAGACATGTTTTCCTTGATCTACAGCTTATACACTTTCCCCTACCTAATGCTATAACCTAATATAAAGCCCTTTTGATTCTAAATAATAACATTGTTTGAATTGTGAACATAATATATGGATGGTATGGTGTAGCATTACTTAAATTTTTTGACATTTAACAATTCTGTCCTGAGACTATGTATTTTCATTGATCATAGCGTTCTTGGAGTCATGAGTATGCAGATATCTTGTTTTGCTTACATTATCTCTACTGCATACACATTTAGAGAGTATTAAATGCACCTGTTTCTGAGTGTTTACTTGTTGAGTGCATATCCATTGAGTTTTGAGTTGAAGCACAATTTTGATAGATTTTTAAATATTTCTCTCGCTTTGAGATTGAGTTGTATTGCATGTTAGCCAGGTTCACGCACACACTTCGAGTATTGATCAGAATAAAATTTTGAGTACAAATTGATAGTGTTTTGAAGTATGTACATCTTGTATGTAATGTGTTTAACTTTATTATTCATACTCAATGATGGTGCTCGCTTAATAAAAATGTTAGTAGTAGTTGTTTGTTTCTTGTTTCTTTGTCTTTTATTTTATTTTTATTTTGCAATCTGCCCATCAATGTCTGGACACAAATCCGTATGTCCGGACGCTCTGAAGCAAGGATGCCACTGGACAAAAGCGTCAGGACGTAATTTCCCAATGTCTGGACGCAAAACGAGGAATAAACGAAAAATGGTCTCAGGAGCTCTCCGTCCGGACGCAAGGCCCGAGCGTCCGAACGCTCGTCGGCATATCATAATTTTAAGTTTGTTTTTTGCGAGGATTTTTGGGACGAGGTATAAATTGGAACATATTTTTAGTTCCTAGGGTTCAAAAATTACTAGAGAAAAGTCCCAAGGCGGCTAGGGTTCAAGGGAAGAAGGAAGAATAAGATCGAAATGGCTCGTCTAGCCGGATCATCATCGTCGTCCTCGGCCATGAGCGGCTAACCTCCTCATGCCTAGGGTTTGGATGAAACCCTAGTAGAGTAACTATGACTTTTGCATTTTGATTTACTATTCATGTATTTGATTCAACTCTTTTGTATAACTCGAGCTTTTGATTCTTAATCAATTGGTTTTAACTTTGTGACTTTGTTTCCGTCTTTGCTTTCTGTGATTGCGATGATGAGGTTATGCAATGTTGTTATCTTTGATATATGATTGAGACGTGAGATAGGTTATGCTAAGACAAGACGGACCGTGCCGTAAAAGACGATCTGTGCTACTGAAAGATAACCTATGTCGAGTTGCCTTCATATTGATCTTCTTGGCGATCCTGTTGCGACTTGTAGTCAAACGGATCTTTGTTGAATGGAATGCTTGTTTAGTATCTTAAATTCATGTTTCTAATTACAAAACTAGGGTGAATTTCCAACCTAAGGCAGTTTTCTCTTTAACTAAGAACCTTTGCTTTTATTTATTTTGTAGTTAATTTAGTTTAATCAAACAAACATATTCAACCAAATTAATTGGAAAACAACACAACTCAGCCTTTCTGTTCCTGAGGACGATACCCGATCTTACACACTATTTTACGGAGTAATCGTTATTACTCGGTTTTTATAAATTTTATCTTTGATCACACAAACGACGCGATCGGTATATCTGGGATAAGGTCATGTTTTTATGCAATGTCAATTGGTTATTTGTGTCTTGGGAAGATTTGAGGACTTTCCTTTCAAAAGAGTTGGGGGGGATTCTTTCAGCAATATTGTCAGGAAGCTAGCTTTCTTGTCTTCTATTTATGCTCTTTGGAAGGAAAGGAACCGTAGGAAGTTCTAAGTGCTGAGAAGAGTTTGGTCGTTGTTCGTACATGAGATTAAGAAGAGCGTTCGAACCAGAGTTTCCTCATTTAATAAAATCTCGCGATCCTATGAAAATGTATGGTTATGCCGAGAATTGGGCTTGTCTGAATCTATATTTTTGCCTTTATGATTCTAACTCTTTTGTCTGATAGTAGGTTCTCACCTGTTTTCAGGCTTAGAAGGGTCAAGGATTCTATTTCCTCCTCCTTGTGGAGAGTGAACTTGCTGCTTGTATTGCTATTTTCTTGTTGCTTTGTTAGTTTTGTTGCATCTGTTCTTTTTTCTTCTTTGCTTCTTGTTGCATTTGTTTTGTTTTTCCTATCTATATGGGTTGTATATAGTTGCATGGTTTTGTAGTGTGTTCTCCCGTGTTTCTTGCTTTTGGTGCTCTAGTTACTGTGTTGTCTTCTGTTTCTCTTCTTATGCATTCAATCTATGCAGAGGAGAAAGAAAGCTAGGTTGGAGTAACATTGATTGAAACTCCTATAATTGCCCTTTTCGGCCCTTGTTTTGGCTATAGCCTAGTTATGGGGGCTATCCATAACCCGTTTTGTGCCTTCTTCTCACAGTCGGAGTGAGGGGTGCGTGTATGAGTTGTATATGCTATTCCTATCCCCTGGGTTTTGTTGGATAGTTTATTTTGTTTGTTTTCTCTTCTATAATGTTTTGGTTATGTTGCGGCTATTCGGTGTTGCTGCTGCTACTACTGTTGTGCTCTGTTTGGCCGCTGGTGTTGCTATTGTGTTGCCGCTGGTGTTGATTGCTGAGGTTTATTCTACTGCTGTTGTGTTGCCTCTGGTGATGCTGTTGTGTTGCTGCTACTATTATTTGGTGTCTTGGCCACTTGATGTTGTTGCTGCAGTGGACCAGGTTCTCACTTGTTGTTGCTTCTTTTAGTTCCTTGTTGTTGCTTGCGGTTGTTCTTCCAGGCCTTGCTGCTGCTTATTGTTGCTCTTCTAATTCCATGACCTAGCTTTGAGGGATGGCCTACTTGTTGCTGTTCTTTTGCTGCTGCTCTATTATGGTGAGGCTCAGGCCTTGCTGCCTTGTTGCTACTTATTTGCTACTCTTCCAGGTGGGCCAGGCTCTCAAGCCTTTCTGCTTGCTTCCTCTCAACTGTTTGTTGCTGCTCATTTTTCTTGCTACTCTTTAATGTTTTCTCTCATGCCTTTCTGCTTCTGTTGGTAGGTTTTGTTGGTTTACTTTGGTTGCTTCCCTTAGGTTTCTTGTTTATGTTATGGGGTTTCTTGTTTATGTTCTTGTTTTTGTTGGATGCCCCTAGGTTTCTTGTGTTGGTGTGGATTGTTTTCGGTTTCTGCTTTACCTTTTCTAGGGGCATAAAGTTATACTGTTAGCTTTAGTGTTTGTTAGGTTAGGGTTTTTTTACCTCGTTTGATTATATATCCCTGGGGTATGCCCCTTGTATTTATGTATAATTTCTTTTCTTTTATACTAATTTTAATTACCCAAAAAAAAAAAGATAACAAGTGTAGTGAAACGATATTTGCTTCCTACTCACCGATTTATTTTGTCTCATCCTCGATTATATAAAGTAATTATCTTTCTATATATCAATACATATATAAAGTTTATTTTTTAAAATATAATAGAAACAAAATAAAATTAAAAAAAAATATTTATCTCTCATTTTCAACTTTATCTTTTATTTTTCATCATTTTTGTTCTAATATTTTATCAATCATTATTTCTCTTTTACTATATTATTTTTAACTCTCATTAATATCATTATCTTTATGTTTATTAATTATTCCCGACATGTCTCCGCTCTCATCCCATCCATGCCACTTTCCTAAATGAAAATAAGCAAAAAAATCTAGCCATTATTAGTTTTTTACCATTTGATCTTTTAATCAATTTTTTTTTTTACTTTTTGAGCTCGTCTCATGAAAATATTTAAAAAAATAAAAAGAAATGATCAATAAATTAAAAAAGAAAGTAGAAAAAAAACATAAAATAAATCAATAAGTTATTGGGAGTGTTTGATACTACTTATTGAAACTGTTTTTAGTTTATTTGCTTTGAACATTATGTTAAAATGTTTGTCAAAACTTTTGGATGAAAAAATAATTTTGAAAAACTAATTTTTGAAATGTTATATTTTACTACTTTTAGATCATGTTTTTTAATTATTAACTATACCTTATGTACGGGGTGTATACGCAGGGGTATGAACGGTTGGTTTGAAACTTTCACCGTGCTAGCTCCAAGTCCTTTATGATAGACCTGTAAGAGAGTAAACGTGACCTACCCAGCGGAGTTCTTGCCGGAAGCCCCCTCCGATGGTTAAATCGGTTTCTAGCGTCTCAAGAAACCAGAGAGATGGAGAAAACTCGAGTGGAGAGGGAGCGTGCAAGAAATTAGAGTTTTTGAGTTGATATTGTGTACCACTTTAAGTGGTCGGAGAGTAGTTTATATAGGTCAATTTTTAGGGCAAATCGACATGGGATCTCCGTCCAGACCAGCTGTCAGTTTTATTTTTGACAAGTGCGGCGTCTGTGCTAAATTTTGGGGCAGGGCACGCTACTGGTGTGTCAGGATCCATACAGAGCATTAATGGGGCATTAATGACGGTGTCTTTGGCCAGCTGGAAGCTTAGTTGGCAGTATACATTGGCTCCTACGGTCCTTGGTCTAGCCATTGGTCTCGATCGTCGCATATCCTTAGGTCTCAGTCATTGCTTTGGATCTCGGCCCTATCCTTGGGTCTCAGCCATTGGGTTTGACCCATAGTGAGATCGACCTAACTGAGTCTGACCCAAAGTGGGCTCGGCCTCCTTCACTTGCCCTTAGCTTTTTTACTTCAGCGCGAAGTGTAGGAGCTCTAGTTTGGGATACTATCCGTGGGAATCAATTATCTCGTCTCGTACATGCCTTCTCTTACTTACCATACTTACCAGGTTCGGTGTCAGCACTCTTCTCGAGGCATCAAAAATGATGCAAAGTGACCGTTAGCGTGATGTCTTTAAATTCACGGGGCTCAGCCATTATGTGTCGCGATCTTATTGGTCAGGCTCGGTGCCCCTTTGCTTTTCGAGGCTTCAATGTGATTTCAGGTGCATCATTAATGTTATGCGGCTCAGTACCTGTTGAGGCGGGATTGGCACATACGTGTCAGCAGTTGAGTGGCCGAGTGTTCGGCATCGAAATGACCGTTTTGAATTTTTAAGGCTCGGCCCTTACGTGCTATCAGCTCATTGGTGATCGGTCGACGGCGTTTGCATTCCTCGAGGTGATGCAAACGTGCAACATGACCCTTTTCCCTTTCTATAAAATGTTGTGTCCTCTCCTTTCTTCCATTTTTGCACTTCTCTAAATCCTTTCCTTTGCTCTCTGAATCCCCTCTCAATCCCTCCTCTACTGCACTAATACCACCATTAGCTTCCTCTCTTCGTCGCTAGCCTGCCGTCATCATTGTCATTCTCGTTGACTCCTCGCCGTTGCTGTTCTTGCTGAAGCACTGTTGTCATTGGTTTATCATTATCATAGCGACTCTGACCACCACTAGTAAGCCCTCTTTTCTTCTGTATTTGAGATTTTTGGTTTGGGTAGCGATAGGGTTCTATTTTCGTCTTCCCTGCTTTTGTCGATACTTCCCTAGGCCCATCCCCCGAGACCTTTCTGGCACAATAGGGTCATTTGTAAGCTTGTTTCTTGGTTGTTAAATTTCAATTCTTCTTCGTCTCTTTCCCCAGCTTTCTGGGTCTTCGTCGCATTTTCTGCGTCTTAGGTTGCTATTGAACATTGTCTCGGCCTTTATTGGATCGACCGAGCTTCTCCTCAGAATGGATAAATTCTATTGGAGGTGTGCTACGAATTCGACCATGGCCGACTTCCACAAACAATACCATATCCCTGATGATGTCGGTCTAGAGCTTTATGATCCAAGCTCGGCCCAAAGTCTCGTCGGTCACGATTTTGTGGCCTTCCCGATTGTTTCCATCATAGAGGGTATGGTTTGTTTCCTCCTCAACTCCCTTCTTCGGCGCATGTTGGCAGACTATCGGCTTGCGCCGCTTCAGGTCACAATGAACTTCTTTCCTATTGTGATGGGGGTCGTTGAGATCAACCGTAGAATGGGCATTGATCTTGGCATCCCCGAGATCTTCCACTACTACACCCTTGCCCACAACAAGGACATGTTAACCCATTATCTTTGCCTCTGGACTCGGGCTGTAGAGTTGGTCACCGAGCTTTCAGACTCGGATAAGCATGCTGCTGACTTCCTCCTCATCAGCAAAAACTTTGAGTACGACCCCGGGGAGCAAGGGACACAGGTGCCGAGGTTCGAAGGCATCCCAGGTTGGTGTCATCCTTTCCCGATGTCATTTTGTACTTTCCTTTGTGTTTATTTGCTAATCATGTTAATTCTCATTTATTAGCTTGTGCAGACGCTGATCTCCCCGGTCGCTGAAGGAATCAAGCCAACTCGATCTTGATAGAGCAAGCTCTTACACTCTGACGTCGAGATGGTCCCTACCTGCTGAGGTACGAGCCATCGTACACCCACACTCTTAGCAAAATGGTGTGTTAAGATCCTCCCTCGCCAATCGACATGGTGAGGGTTCTGAGAATGTATAATCTGATGGAAGCCATGCTCGGCTACCCTGCAGCCGCTGGTGCTGGCTCTTCCACCCAAAGCCCTTAGACATAGCACACTCCGTCCCCTGCAGTGGCCCTTATGGTTTCCCCCTCATCTCAGCTAACACCTCATCCCCAGACAATGGAAGGTCATCCTACCACTGTCGATGTTCTCCTCATTAGGCAAAAATGTCTAAGGAAGGCGCATTCTTCATCGAACGAGGTGACTGGTCTCACTGCCCCTCGATTGTCCTAGGATCTCGTCTAACTGGACGATGACAAAGTCGAGACTTCCTGGAAACCAAGGCTAGTTTACGAAGGTCAACTGATAACGGCCCAAATGAGGTCTTTTGGCCGTCCTTCCATGTCCTACGCTCTATCAAAGGCTCTCCTCCTTCCCAAAGACATGGAGGATTGAGCCAAGGAAACTAACAACATACTCGTAGCCTCGGACGTTCATACCGGAGTTTAGGTATGACGGTTCAATTTCTTTTCTGATATAGCTTGGTTCTTTATGCCTTATGTGCTCATTGTCATACTTTATTTGTGCAGAGCTTACAAGACCTCCACTTGTAGCTGGACCGGCTCGGCAATTTAAAGACTGCCAACAACCAGGTGACACATCAGTTGGCTATTTTTGAAAAGGCCCGAGCTAAGGGTGTCATGGCTCCGAAAAGGAGAACGGCCGAAGCCAAGACTGCAGAGGACAAGCTTTCCCAGCTGACAAAGGCGGTCAAGGCTGCCCGGGCCAAGGAAGTCGAGCTCACCCAGTCTAGGGCCAAAGAAGCAGACTTGGTGCAGGCCTTACTTAAGGCCGAAGTCGAGTTTGAGGTGCTGAGGCCGGTCCAAGCTGAGCTGGAGACTTTGAGGCATGTGTAGTCGGATATAGAGGTGACTCGCGTAGCTCGTGAAGACGACGCTTGGCAGGTCGGCTACGATGCTGGCATCGAGATGATCGTCGGCTAAGTGAACTCTATGAAGACCGAGCTCACACAATTCGGATGGAAGGCCACTCTCACTCGCCTAAACGTAGAAGAGAGCTCCCCCCATTTGGGTCGAGCTCCCTCCAGTACCAGGAGAGCCGACCACTGCTCCTGCCGATCCACTGGCCGCGTCGACATCTGACTTCATCCCTCCATAAGCCGAAGATCCTCCAGCCGTGTTCCAAATGGGCTTAGCTCCTCCACCGGCCGTGGATCCTTCTGCCAAGGGTGCCATGGCATAAGATCGCGGCCTACTTTTGTTTTTCTCCTTTTAGTCTTTCCTTAGAGCTCGACTATTTTCTATGTAAAGCTGTCTCTGCAACTGTAGCCTTCAGGAATAATTTTGTTTGAATGAAAGAAAGCATTTGCTCTACATTTTGCCGTGTTTCCATGTGTTCGGTTGGTATATCAATCAAACAATTTTGACAAGTATTGGTAACAACTTTAGCGCCGATGACACAGTATCTCGGTAGTTTGTTTTCAATTGAAATCTCCCTTGTCCCGGTTCAATTTTTCTTCAAATATTTTTCCAAGTGTTCAAACCACTGGGGCCGAGAACAACATATATCGGTTCAATGATGGGTGTTACCCGAGCTGCCTCATCTGGATCGAGTTAGCTGAACAAGGACAACATGTATGGGTGACTGCTCTTAGCGCCATAATCTTGGCATAATTTTTCTTTAAATATTTTGAAGTGTTTAGGCCTCTCGGGTCGATGACAGCATACATCGATTCCAAGTTGGGTGTCATCCGAGCTACCTCTTTTAGACCGAGTTAATCGAACGATGATTCATTAAACCGAACTGAAATAAACTATATCTGGCCAATATGAGCTCTTACATGACCGAGTTAAGCATTACTAAGTGACCAACCCTCTTCGGTCATTAGTTGGGAGGCGGTCAAACTGCTACTTCTGAAGCAAGTTCGGTCAGACTCCATTGTGTAAATCGTGGTAATGTCCATCGCTTTGGCCGAGCGAGGCATGAGCGAACATCACATCAAAGTTTTAGCTGTGGTCGAGCTTAGATTCACTTCTTCAATTTTTCAAAGTGTTGCGACTAAACGACCGGCATCAGTGCATCTCGGCGGACAAAGACTATTGCCCCCATTTCGCTCAATTTCCTACTTGCCTGAGCTATTCGAGCTGGCTGTTTGGGTTATTCGAACGCATGAATTGTTTGAATTCCTACTAAGCCAAGCTGTTCGAGCTGGCTGTTAGGTTGTTCAAACCCAAAAATTGTTCAAATTCTTACTAGGCTAATATGTTCGAGATGGTTGCTGGGTTGTTCAAACCCAAGAATTGTTTGAATTTTTGCTAGGTTATTCAAACTCGGGAATTATTCAAATTCCTGTTAGTTCGAGCTATTCGAGCTGGATGGTGGGTTATTTGAACCTGAGAATTGTTCAAATTCCTTTTAGGTAGGGCTATTCGAGATATGCATCATAGGCGTAAGAGGATGAAAGCACTCTTATTGATAAGTTTTCTTCATCGGTTACACGACACGGCCGAAAGAGATTACACAGCTATGTTAATGAAAGAAGAATTGCAGATTGGCTCTATTCCACGGCCTTGGAACCTTCTTTCTGCTAGAATCCTCAAGCCTATATGCTCCAGCTCCTGCAACGGCCCAGATTTTGTAAGGCCCTTCGCAATTTGCGTCGAGCTTGCCCTCTGAGGGTATTTTTGTGTTACCCATAACGTTTCGGAGCACCAGGTCTCTTGGGGAGAAGTCTTGGGGTCTGAATTTCTTGTTGTGCTATCTCGCCATTTCTTGTTGGTAGGCTTGGATTTTGAGGAGGGTGGTCTCCCTTTCTTCCTCGGCCAAGTCCAAGTCTCGCGCCAATACCTTGTCGTTTCTTTCCAAAGTAAAGAGGTCGGTTCTCATTGTGAGGAGGCCAATTTCTAAAGGAATTAGCGCCTCAGTTTTATACATCATAGAGTACAGAGTTTCCCCCGTTGATGATCATGGTGTCGTTCGGTAAGCCTAAAAGACGTTAGGGAGCTCGTACACCCATCTCCCCTTCGCTTTCTCTAGTCTCTCGTTTATACCATTGAGTATGGTTTTTTTACGCTTCCTCTTGTCCATTGCATTGAGAGTAGGCTGGTGTCGAGTTATAAAGACTTATCCCTCATTCGGCCACAAAGGTACAAAATATTTTTCTATCGAATTGGGTGTCGTTCTTCAAAATGAGACCCCTTAGGATTCTGAACCTTGTGATAATATTCCTCCATACGAACCTTTTTACATTGGCCTCCCTGATGTTGGCGAGAGGTTTGGATTCCACCCACTTGGTGATGTAGTCTGTGGTCGTGATGAGAAAATTTCTGTTATTCACGACTTTTGGGAGAGGTCCCACAATGTTGAGGCCCCACTAAGAGAAGGGCCATGGACTAGTGAGAGCTCGCTGGCTGGTTAGTGGATGAGAGAGCCAACCTTTTGGAATTTCTCATAGTTTTTGACATATTATTGGACGTCCTTTTCATGTACGGCCACCAATAACCCTGTGTTATCGCTCTGTGTGCAAACGACCTGCCCCCTGTGCGGCTACCACATATGCCTTCCTAAATTTCAAATAGGAGGTCCTCCACCATACTTGGGTGTACGTAGAGGGGGTATAGTCCAGTGAGCGATCTTCTGTACAATTTCTCATTAGAGGACAGCAAAAAATGAGCTTTCTTCAACCAAATCTTGCGTGCCTCACTTTTGTCGGTTGGGAGGTGCTCTGACTTGAGAAAAGCCACGATAGGGTTCATCCAGCTTGGAGTCGGGTTTGCAGGGAGGACCTCTTTTGGGAGGGGTTCTACCTCAATGCTGGATCTTGGAACAATTTCCACAGTAATTATGCTTTTGTTGCTGAAGACAATCACAGTAGCTAATGAAGAGAGGGCGTTGACGTGGCTGTTGAGTTCTCGTCCGACCTGCTTTACTTTGAAGGCTTTAAACTATTTGATTTCCTCACTGGCTTTTTCCAAATACTTGGCTATTCTATCATCTCAGTCTTTGTACATGCCCGTGAGTTGATTGACCACCAGTTAGGAGTCGTTGTACACATCGAGCTTGGTCACATGGAGCTTTCTTGCTGCTCGGAGGTCGACTAGGAGGGCTTCATACTCGACCTCGTTGTTTGAAGCGTGAAAGTGGAGCTTCAACGATTGGTCCACTATAATCCCTTCTGGCGAAGTCAAGACAATTCTGGCACCTGTGCCTCGATTGTTTGATGTGTCATCCACCTAGATATTCCAGGCTCCTCCTGAGGGTGGTTTCCATGCCTTAGGGGGATTTTCCCCCACTAGCTCAGCAGTCAGCTCGTCGGTTGTCATGCTAGCAAGGTTCGACGGGGAGAATTCTGTAATAAAGTCAGGCAGGACTTTCTCTTTGATGGCCATTCTTGGTTCATAGTTGATGTGGTGCTCCTCGAGCTGTACAACCCATCTAAAGATTTTTCCAGTTAGGTCGGTCTTGTCGAGTAACTCCTTCAGAGGATATTCGGTGAGCACCGTGATGGGATGGGCTTGGAAATAATGAATCAACTTCCTCGAAGCTATAACTAGGGCGTAAGCTAGTTTCTCCAGTGGCAAGTACCTTGTCTCGGCGTTTGAAAAAGTCTTGTTATTATAATAAATCGACTGATGTTGTCGATCATCTTCTCTAATAAGTACTCCACTCACTGTGTGCTGCAATACGGTCAAGTAGGGGTATAACATTTCTCCTGCAATATGGGTGGATAAGAGGGGTGGTTCGGTTATGTATTTCTTTAGTTCCTCCAAGGCTCTGTTGGCCTCTTCCGTCCACTAGAAGGTGGGGTTGAGCTTTAGGGCTTGGAAGAAAGGACAACATTTATCCGAGGAGCAACTGATGAATCTATTCAGGGCTGCACCCATTCGTGTCAGCTTTTGAACATCCTTGACCAAGCTAGGCCTCTGTAAGGCTTGGATTTCCTATATCTGGCCAGGGTTTGCCTCAATACCCCTATGCATTATGAGGAAGCTGAGGAATTTGCTAAAACTAACGCCAAAGGCACATTTTGATGTGTTCAGTTTGAGCTTGTGGTATTTCAAAGTGTCGAACATTTCTTATGTGTTGGTTATATGATCTTCCTTCCACTTAGATTTCACCACCATGTCATCTATATAAGCCTTCATCGTGCGGCCTAGCATCCCGCCAAACATTCTGATCACCATCCTTTGATAGGTGGCCCCTACATTTTTTAGGTCAAAAGGCATGAGTATGTAGCAATAGGTTCCTCGTGGAGTGATAAAGGTAGTTTTCTTCTTGTCATGACCGAACATTGAGATCTGATGGTAGCCGCGATAGGTGTCTAGAAAGCTCATTCGTGTGTGTCCAGCCGTTGAGTTGATGAGGTGACCAATTTCTAGGGGGAACTATCCTTCAGGCACGCTTTGTTCAGACAGGTGAAGTCCACGCACACCCGCCATTTCCCAATCTTCTTGAGGCCTCGGTTGGATCCTCAAGTTATTCAACCATTCTTTGGCCAACCAGGTCCTCAGGCGACCTGGTTGTTGAACTTTTGTAGAAGTTTTTCAGGCCTTAGTTGGATCCTCAAGAGATTCAACCATTCTTTGGCCGACCAGATCCTCAGGTGATTTGGTTGTTAAACTTTTGTAGAAGTCTTTCGGGTCTCAGTTGAATCCTCAGGCGATCCAACCATTCTTTTACTGAATCTAGCTTTGTCTTGATCATTTTCAAAATTATTCTATTGGTTACCTCGACCTGCCCATTAGCTTAGGGATGGGAAGGGGAGGAGTATCAATTCTGGATGCCCAGTCGTCCATAAAACTCTCTGAACCCAGTTTTGTCGAATTACTTTCCATTGTCAATGATAATGCTTCTCGGAATGCCGAATCGACATACGATTCACTTTCAGACGAAGTCTATTACCTTCTACTCAGTAATCTTAGACAATAGTTCTGCCTCTACCCACTTGGTAAAGTAATGGATTACTACTATCAAAAATTTCACCTGACCTCTCCCGGTCGGGAATGGTCTACTATGTCGATTTTCCATTGGGCGAATGGCCATGAGGTGGTGATCATAGTGAGCTCCTCCGGTGGCTGCCTGGGGATGGTTGCGAATCTCTGACACGTGCCGCACTTCTTGACAAATTCTTCTGTGTCTTTTTTGCACTGTGGGCCATTAATAGTCGGTCCTCAAGATTTTGCCTGATAAGGCCCGGTCACCTAAATAATTGCCGCAAATCCCCTCATGTATTTCTTTCATTACGTACTCTAACTCCTTCTTTTCTGCACCTTAGGTAAGGCACCAAGAAGTGGCATTTGTATAGATTGTCATCGATGAGTACGTATTTGCTCGCACGGTATCATGATTTTCTAGCATCGGTTTTATCATTTGGTAGCTGATCGCTTCGCAGAAAGTTGATGATATCTTTTGCACAGATTATACAGACCTGTGCCATGTTGACTGCTACACTCAGCGTCTCCTTCTGAGCGATGCTCGGCTGGGTCAGATACTTTGTCAATACTTCTCGACCCAGCTGCCCCTCAGGACCTGAGGCCAATCGAGCGAGATTGTCAGCTCACTGATTGTTGTTCCTGGGGATTCTCTTAATCAGGAACTTGTCAAATTTGGCCTTGAGTTCTTCTGTGACAGCTTTGTGGGCTTTCATTCATTCTTTCCGTGCGCCGTACTCGTCCAATACTTGGCCGACTACCAACTGTGAGTCGTTGAGAATCCTTACCTATTTTTTCCCCATTAATAGCATCAACCTGAGTCCGGCTATGACGGCTTCGTACTCTTCCTCATTGTTGGTGGCTCGGAACCCAAAGCGCACAACATACTCTAGTACTTCTCCTTGGGGAGAGATGAGGTCTAAGACAGCGTCGCTGGAGGACTAATTTGTAGATCCATCAACGTTTATCATCCATACCTACCGAACATCAAAGATGATCTCGATCTCTATGTGAACATCGGTTGTCGAATGAGTTTGTGGTTTCTCGGTGGAAGTGGACTTCAGGGTCGTGAATTCTACTATAAAATTGGCTACAGCTTGTCCTTTTATAGATGGTTGCAGTCGTTACTGGATGAAAAATTCAACCAACTCCATCGACCATTGTGCTAATTGTCCAGAAGTTAATAGTCTTTGTAGTATCTACCACAGTGGATGATCCGTCAGCACAATTATGGTATGGGCTTGAAAGTAGGGGCGCAGTCGCCTGGCCGAGATGACTATGGCGAATGTCAACTGCTCTACCCGGGGTATCTAGACTCTGCTCCCCGAAATGCTCGGCTGATGTAGTAGATGGGCTTCTAGACCCCTGCATCTTCACGGATGAGAGTCGAGCTGACCGTTGTTTTCAAAATTATTAAGTAGAGTAAGAACTCTTCTCCGGGCATAGCTCAGGAAATTAGTGGTGGAGAGGCCACGTACACTTTGAGGTCGGTGAATGCTTGCTCACAGTCCTTTGCCTAATCGAACCCCTTTTTTAAGATGTTGAAAAATGCCGCGCAGTGGTCGGTCGCCTGTGAAATAAAATGATTCAGGGCTGCAAGTCAACCTGTCAGCTTCTGCACTTCTTTCACTGTCTTTGGAGATTGCATCTCCAATACTGCTCTGATTTTCTTGGGATTAGTCTCGATTCCTTGCTTACTGACCATGAACCTAGGAATTTTTCTCCTGATACACCGAATGCACACTTGGATGGATTTAACTTCATGTTGAATTTGTGTAGTGCTCGAAAGGTTTCTTCGAGGTTCATAAGATGATCAATGTCTTTTTTTCTTTTTGTCAGCATGTCATCGATATAGACCTTGACGTTTTGGCCGATTTTCTTTCTAAAGATAAGATTGACCAGGCACTGGTAAATGGCCCCAGCGTTCTTGAGGCCGAAAGGCATCACTTGATAGCAGTAGACCCCCTGATATGTGATGAAAGTGGTCTTCTCCTGATTGGCCTCGTTCATGAGGATCCGGTTGTATCCTCAGAATACGTCCATGAAGCTGAGAAGTTCATAACCGCTGATTGAATCCACTAACTGATCAATCATGAGAAGAGGATAGCTATCATTTAGGAAGGCTTTGTTCAGGGCTGTGAAGTCTATGCACATTCTCCACTTTCCATTTGATTTCTTTACTAGAACTACGTTGGTTAGCCAGTCAGGATATCGTACCTCCCAAATGAACCCCGCCTTTAGTAGTCTATCGACCTTGGCCACTATGGCGTTGTTCCTTTCCTTGGCAAAGACTCACTACTTCTGTTTGACTAGCTTATGGAGCCGATCAACACACAAGTGATGCGTGACCACCTCTGGACTGATCCCGATCATATCTTTGTGCGTCCAAGCGAAGATGAACCGATGCCTTTTCAAAAATTGGATGAGCTCGGACTGGAGGTCAGGGGGAAGAGCTGAGCTAATTTGAACTTCTTGGTCGGTCCTGCTCTCGTCTATACTAACTTTGATAAGATCCTCCATCGGTTCTCCTTTCTGGATGAACTCTTCATCTTGGACTTCGGCAGTGTCGAGGATCATGGTTTTCTTCAATTTTAGTTTTCTGAAAGAGGTGTTGTAGCACTCCTGAGCCATAGTTTGGTCTGCTCTGAGTTCTTTCACTCCATGCTTGGTCGGATACTTGATCATGAGATGGTAAGTTGAAGTGATGGCTTTTAGATGATTGAGGGCCGATCTCCCCAGAATTACATTGTAGGCCAACGGGCAGTCCACCACCAAGAAGTTAATTATTTTGGTGGTCTACTTGGGGCTAGAGCTAATCGTAAGGGGCAATTCGATCGACCCTAGTGGCTTGATCTTTTCTCCATAAAATTTTACCAGAGGTGACTTAATCGGGTATAACTTTTCTCGATCTATTTTGAGCTGGTCGAAGGCGTTCAAGAATAGTATATCAGCCAAACTGTCGTTGTCCACCAACATATTACGTACCTTGTAGTTTACAATAACCATGGCAAAGACCAGGGGCTCGTCATGTGGCTGTTGAACTCCTTGAGCATCGATGTCTGAGAAGGTTCTGATCTCTTCTGTCTTAACCACTTTGTTTGGACGATTAGTCACATATACCTCATTCGACCCGTCGATCCTTAGCCTTCTAAAATGAGCCTTCCTGGAAGAGTTAACCTCTCCCCCACCAGTGAACCCACTGGAGATTACTCGGACTTCCCCGACAAGATTCCCATCTTTGTTTCCGTTGCCAGGAGGTGTCTATCGTGCTGACCTCGAGGCTGTTCTATGTTCTATCGGTCGGTCAGGAATCTATCCAGCCTTCCTCTTTGGATTAGTGCTTCAATTTGTTCTTTTAAGTCGAAGCTGTCATGCCCCAATTTGGGAATAGTGACCAGCCATGAATTGTGGGCCTGAGGCCCAACAACCCAAGAAAGCCTAAACAAGATTAAGTTAATTAATGCTTAATTAACAATTCAATTTCATGCATTTAATGATAAATATTTCATTTACTAGCAACTTGGGTCAACAGCCCATAATCCAATCATGATGTCCAAAACACCAATAAACCAATGTAATAATATCACAACAATTCAGAGTAATGCGGAAGCAATATAATAAATGTAATGAAATGAATGATGTGCTAGAGGTCATGAACTCGGATCCCTCCACAGCAGTCCATCATCTAGAACTCAACTCACTGGCTACCTGAAAATGTTA
>JAUTBS010400515.1:0-10203 GCA_032361285.1 Aequorea victoria | reverse complement strand
GCAGAGGGGTCATTTCGAGGACTTGCTTTTGTTTGATGAACGACGACTAAGGGCGCTATTTTACGTCCAAGGCTATCAAAAAAAGGTAGCCAGGGCATTTAACAAAAAGGTCAAGACCAGGAATCTCAAGGAAGGGGACCTCATACTCAAAGAAATCCGAGCCCATATCTTTGACCCAAGAGGGAAATTCAAACCAAATTGGGCCGGGCCATACATAATCAAATCTATTATGACGGGAGGCATCGTTATTATTATGGACCTGGATGGAAACACTTTCAATACTTCAACCAATTTGGACTAACTCAGAAAGTGCTACCCTTAAAAAAATGAATGAATAAAAAAAAATGAGAGAGGCTCGCTGGGTTATAAAACTGATGAAATTAAACAACTCAGGCAGAAATAAGAGCATCCCGCAAGGTTGAAAACCCGAAAGGGCGGCTTTGGCAAAAGAAGGGCATCAAAAAAAGGAGAGTGTTAAAACGAAGAGCGAAACCTGGCCGGAACTACGTTGTGGCCTGATTCCTGTTCTTTAGGATACGTAGGCAACTTCAATCTGAAGTTCGACTCAAACCTGTATATAAATAAACCCTATCTGAAAAAACACAAAAACAAAAGATAAAAAGAAAAGGGGAAACACTTACCCGAACTTCATCTTTTAAAAAACCCTCCATCTGATTATGATTTCAATGTTATGATCTTTTTAAAACCTTTCATTAATTTTCATTATATGGAAAAAACGAACATCAAGCGAATAAAGTGAGAAGATCAAAGGTCATAAAAGGGATAAATTTTCATTACTTGGCTTTAAAGAACAAAGTTTATACATGAAAAGGGGAAAAATGAAAATCCTAAGTCTTTTCCTAAAAATAAATACGAAAGAGAAAGAAGATAACATAATAAGTGGAAGTACAGCAGGAATAACTAGACTGAATCCTTCCTTCTTTACATCGTTGTCATCTTCCTATTCCTATATTTTCCTCCCAGCTGTGTGAAGGATTACATCAGGAAAGCATCACTCAAGGACCTTCCTAGTTAATCATCCTTCGGGATGACCAGAGCCGCCGATAAGGCTCCAAGAACGGAGCATGGTGAAAGAAAGTTGACATATGAGCCACTATCGGAGTGCTAGGCTGAGCACGACCCAGTTGACGCAGAATACGAGAAGGAAAATAGAAGGTGGTTGAGCTCAGGCCTACAAGCAGAATGCCAAAATGCTCCATAGTCGAAACTGTCACCACAGGAATGGTCCACCAGGGATAGCGCCAGCAAATGTTCTCACCTGTTTAAGCCCCAAAGAAATTGTGCCACTCGGTCAGGGTGATGCAAGGGCAGCAAACCCCTCTTTGAAGAAAGACTCTCGGGGTGTAAGCTCCCGCTAGGGAATACTCCAGAATATTCACCTTCTCCATCAACCAGATCTAAAAGAAAATACAAAAAAATGAGAGTTGAGTGGAAAAATAGAGAGATATAGAAAAGGAGAGTTGAGTAAAAAAATACAGAAATATGAGAAAAAGGAGAGCTTGAGCAGAAAAATCGAGAGAAATGTGTAAAAATTGAGAGGTTTGAGAGATACCTGGAGAAGTACGGGACTGTCCGCAAAAGCAGAAGAGGCACCAGATTGTACAGCATCCAAACCAATTAGTGTCTCTGCCAATACCAGTGGTATGAAGTTCTTTTCCTATTTTATCTGGGAGGCTACTTATACTAAAGTGGTACTAGTGTCATCATCTCCCGGGGAGAGAAGAAATTGGGCAAGAAAGCAGATGCATAGGGCATAACGACGGCAAGACTGCAGAGCAAAATTAAAAAGAGAGCCGGTCGGACAAAAGTGGCTCACCAGGCAGGATGTATCAAGAACCCCATCATGAAGGATAAGAGAAGCCTCATTATTGCTCAAACTGTATAAATTCCGCAAGAGTTTCTTTGGACTCACCGACGACGAAGGAATTAAAACCTCCGCTCAGGGGAAAAAACGCAGGATTGCTTCAAACTCCTCGATGGTTGGGCAGAGCTCCTCATCTCCGAACCTGAAAGTATGAGCCACCGGATTCCACAGCTGAGTGGATGCTTTCAGAAAATTCCAATCTATCCTCACGGACCTGAGAAGAAAGACAGCATTCAAGCTGAAGTTTACAAAATTGTCTTGCTCGATCTGAGTGAATTCATCGATCCAACGAGACAGAGAATATTAGGAGGAAGAAGACATTATAGAATTCAGAGTGGTTGTTTGAAAGAAGGCTGGACTCCTATTTATAGAAATTTGGGAAAACTGAATCTGTTCACCAACTTGACCCCACATGACGTGCGCCACCTCAAAGTAGCACACGCCATGACCATATAGTGTGCGGCATGTCATTTTCTATATGACGGGGCACCATTTCTGTCAAAGTGTTAAAAAAGAGGCAGTTTTGTTCTCCCTTGCTTCATGTCTATGCCTGTCACCATTGGCACTTTATATCTACGGGTGTTGACGTAACCGATTTGGCCTATGCCTTACTATCTCCTAAACGTCCATGAATATGTATTCGTTTTAATTTATAAACACAACGTGAATCTCAAAGAGGAGAACCATAAAAAAAATATAAAAAAGGGGAGAAAACTAAAAAAAGGTCCTGTAAATAGCCCTGTATATACAATCCTGTAAATAGCACCATGTGTATAAATCTGTAAACCTGTAAATGAGACCCTGTATATATCCATGTACATACATATTCCTTTACATACATCATCCTGTGCATATATTCATTCATGTAAATAAGAGGCAATTCATCTATCCATAAATAAATGAAGAAAAAAAAAATGTATCCATACAAGAAAGAAAGAAAAGAAAAACAAAAAATAAAATAAATCCGATTAGGCACGAAGGCCTATCCCAAATAAAAAATAACAATGTATGTTCGGAAATAGAAAGTATATATCGGGTGCGTCAAATGTAAGAGAGGAGAAGAGGGATCCTAATCCCGATGAGGACGGGTACGACGTGATGGCTCCGTCATGGAGGAAGCGGATGTAGTGGCGTCGTCCACGTCATCGTCACTGTCAGTCACGCACCCTCGACGAGCTCCGGTCCGCAGGGCGGACCCTTGAGAAGCTGCGGATGGGCCGACTGGAGATGGAGGGACGGTAGGAACAGAAGAGGATGTCCCGTGCATCGAGGTACGACTGGAGGAGGAAGGCTGCATAAAATAATAATAACAAAAAAAGAGAGAAAAAGAAAAGGTGATAAGTACAAAAAAAAGGGTACACATGTATAAAGGAGCAACAACTAAAGAAAAAAAACACTCACCGGCCTAGGAGGATAATGGGGGCGCCGAGGGATGGGATGAATGCCGGCATCAAGTAACAGTTGGGTCTGTTGCCTCACTAGGACCATCAGGCCCGTGACCGAGTCAAAAAGACTCTCCACATAAGCTCGGGAGACTTGGAAGACCTGAAAACAATAAAATAGTAAAAGGACATGTTAAACAGTTCACATGTTAGAAGGGAAAATGAGACCAACAAGAAGAAGAGAAATACATGCTCATCCCCGCCCACGAGCAATGCTGGCTCGGGTGGCACGGGGGAGGGGATAGGATTGGTGAATAAGGTCCCGTAAGGGTAAGCATGTACCTCCCGTGGCACTGGAGGTAGGAAGGCCTCACTGCTAGTAGTAGCACCCAGGCTAGTTCGAGTGGTCCTACCACCACCACCGCTAGCGTGAGGAGGACGAACACCCGCCACAGGAGAAACTATCGAACGCATTAGGTGGTCATGTGCAAAGGCAGTGTAATCCCTCTCGGCTAAGAAATCCCCAACCGGGTGGCCATGCAATGCCTCCGCCACGTCCTCTGGTGGCATGGTCTGCGTCGACCTCGTGCTAGGTGGAGGAGGCTGAGGAACTCAGAAGTGGTCCAGTCCTAGTGACTGGCGGACCACTCGCTCACCAAGGTACCACTCCAAGCGGAGGTGGCCTTCCAGCGAAATTCTCCTCTAATGGGCCCAGCGGCTCCTCATCAGGTCCTCCTCGGCTCTATCCTCCATACCCTCCCATAATCGCCAGTTCACCTGCAAGACAAATCAAAACAAACTCGGTACGGGTTATATATAAGAAATGTTATGGAAATAAAATCTAACATGAAGAGGTAAAAACACGACATACCTATGCCAGGGACAGGCGATCTAATGTGAGGCGGTAGGTGTTCAGGTCCTTCGGGTCCTCCTTCTTCCCCCTCTTGCTCCAGACCCACCGAGCTGCTCTCGGGATGATTTGGTGATCCAAGTGGGTGTTCTCTAGGTGTGCTAAACCCAAAAACACGTAGGCCCATAGCTATAAATAAATAAAGAAAGAAAGAAAAAAAAGACAATAAAAATAGAAAAAGTTAGACCAAGTGGAATAAGTGATAGGTACAAGTTGAAATGAATGGAAAAAAGCATATAATGAGAAACATACCTCAATCATCTGCTAGTACCCAATCACAGAGCTCTCCTTGGTCCGACAAGCGGACCGTAGACCTGTGTAGATGGTCGCCAGAGCTGCTCCTCCCCAATCGAAGGATGCTATTCGGTCAAAATCGTGTAGCGCTCCTAGAAAGAACAGGTGAATGGTGTTGTTCATGTTCGATAACAGGCACGCACCACTCATGTAAAGTAAGAATGCACGAGCTACCCACTCGAAGTGGCGAGGCTCAGTGCATACAAACCTCTT
The DNA here is from genome assembly GCA_032361285.1 of Aequorea victoria. NCBI lineage: Eukaryota > Metazoa > Cnidaria > Hydrozoa > Leptothecata > Aequoreidae > Aequorea > Aequorea victoria. Next base: position 5,519 of record JAUTBS010400515.1, on the reverse strand, counting down.
GTACCTGTCCAGGAGCGTGGAATACCGGATACGCCTCTGGTCGATGCTCTGTGGGATTGCGCCCAGCCAGTAGATCAGTGCCTCCGGGCACTTGCCAATGGTGGAGTCGAATGGGATCAGCTCACCCCTACCTTGATCCCCGTGATTATGGAAAAATCCAGCGGGGTCAGGGTCGCCTCAAAGGACGAGAAGTGGAAGCTGTTGGTGGTATCCCACAACCTCTCCACTAACGCCGTCAGGAGTACTCTGTCATTATGAGTACTCGTGAGGCAGGGGATGAACCGGCTGAACCCGGATAATTCCACGGGTGCTCGACTGTCTGGGAGAAGATCCTCGTACCACTCGAGGACGTGGGCAGAACCCCCAAATCCACGTAAGTAGTCAGTGGTCTGCAACGAATAAAAAGAATGAAAACACAAAAAAATGGTCAGCTAATGTAAACTAGAAAAGAAAAGAAAATGCATGAATATGACTGAGAAAAGGAAAAATATGTCATGTTAAGAAGCAGGAAGCGCGACTTAATTTGATAAATGAAGAAAAATTCCAATAAACCTAGAAAAGCGTGCAAATGCTATTTCTAATAAAACTAAATGAAAATTCTATCTTAAGAAGCCTTAAAAAGAAACCTAAGTCAGACCAAAAAGAAAAATCCAATAAAACTAAAAAAGCGTGCAAACCTATTTCTAGTGAACCTAAATAAAAATTCTATTTTAGGAATCCCTTAAAAATAACCTAAGTTAGACCCAAAAAAACCCAATAAACCTAGAAAAGCGTGCAAACGCTATTTCTAGTGAACCTAAATGAAAATTCTGTCTTAGGAAGCCTTAGAAAGTAACCTAAGTCAGACCAAAAAGAAAAACCTAATAAATCTAAAAAAGCGTGTAAACGCTGTTTCTAGTGAACCTAAATAAAATTCAGTCTTAGAAAGCCTTAAAAAACAACCTATGGCAGACCAAAAAGAAAAATCCAATAAACCTAGAAAAGCGTGCAAACTTTGTTTCTAGTAAACCTAAATGAAAATCCTGTCTTACGAAATCTTAAAAAACATCTAAGTGAGGCTAAAAAGAAAAACCCAATCAACCTAAAAAATGTGAAAAGGCTATTTCTAGTGAACTTAAATAAAAATTCTGTCTTAGGAAGCCGTAAAAAGCAACATAAGTCAGACCAAAAAGAAAAAACTCAATAAACCTAGAAAAGTGTGTAAACGCTATTTTTAGTAAATCTAAATGAAAATTATGTCTTAGAAAGCTTTAAAAAGCAACCTAAGTCAGACCAAAAAGAAAAACACAATAAATCTAGAAAAACGTGCAAACACTGTTTCTAGTGAACATAAATGAAAAATATGTCTTAAGAAATCTTAAAAAGCAACCTAAGTCAGACCAAAAAGAAAAACACAAATAACCTAAAAAAGCGTGCAAACGCTATTTTTAGTGAACCTTAAAAAAAATTATGTTTTAGGAAGTCCTTAAAAGCAACTTGAGTCAGACCAAAAAGAAAAACTCAATAAACCTAGAAAAGCGTGTAAATGCTATTTCTAGTGACCTTAAAAGAAAATTCTTTCTTACAAAGCCCTTAAAAGCAACCTGAGTCAGACCAAAAAGAAAAACCCAATAAATCTAGAAAAGCGTGCAAACGCTGTTTCTAGTGAACCTAAATGAAAATTATGTCTTAACGAAGTTGTAAAAAGCAACTTAAGTCAGACCAAAAATAAAAATCTAATAAATCTAGAAAAGCGTGCAAACGCTGTTTATAGTGAACCTAAATGAAAATTCTATCTTAGAAAGTCTTTAAAAGCAACCTAAGTCAGACCAAAAAGAAAAACCCAATAAACATAGAAAAGCGTGCAAACGCTATTTATAGTGAACCTAAATAAAACTTTTGTCTTAGGGAGCCTTAAAAAGCAACCTAAGTTAGACCAAAAAGAAAAACCCAATAAATCTAGAAAAACGTGTAAATCCTGTTTCTAGTGAACCTAAATAAAAATTCTATCTTAGAAAGCCTTAAAAAGAAACCTAAGTCAAACCAAAAAGAAAAACCCAATAAATCTAGAAAAGCATGCAAACGCTGTTTCTAGTGAACCTAAATAAAAATTCTGTCTTAGGAAGCCTTAAAAAGCAACCTAAGTCAGACCAAAAAGAAAAACCCAATAAAACTAGAAAAATGTGCAAATGCTATTTTTAGTGAACCTTAAATGAAAATTCTATTTTAGGAAGTCCTTAAAACCAACCTAAGTCAGACCAAAACGAAAAACCCAATAAACCCAGAAAAGCGTGTAAACGCTATTTCTAGTGACCTTAAAAGAAAATTCTATTTTAGAAATCCCTTAAAAGTAACCTGAGTCAGACCAAAAAGAAAAACCCAATAAACCTAAAAAAATGTGTAAACGCTATTTCTATTGACCTTAAAAGAAAATTCTGTTTTAGGAACCCCTTAAAAGCAACCTAAGTCAGTCAAAAATAGAAAATTCAATAAAGTCTTGGAAAGTGTGAAAATACTATCCTAAACATGCCTAAAATGAAAATTTTCCTAGAAAAATGTGCAGACATCTATCTGGGGACAACCAAAAATATAATCAAGATATCCCTACGAAAACATGAAAATGTTTTGTCTAGGGACAAAACCCTAATAATAATTTTCTAGAGAAATGCAAAACGTTTATCTAGGGACGGCCACCAAACCCCACCTCGGGAAATGGGCAACACGACCTAAGCTGATCTGGTAAGAATACCCCACTTGGCTAAGGAAATGCGAAATACAACTTAGGATGACCAAGAGCCTCATGTTGCTCGCAGGGGTCACTGAGCGAAAGTGTGAAGCGTAACCTGATTCAGGAAGGGCAAAGCGAAGCCTGCCCACCTTGGGAAACGTTACTGCGTAACCCACAGGTAAGGTAATAAATTCCTAGGAAAACTAGGAACAAAGCCACCAAATCTCATCTTGGGAAACGGGCAAAACGACCTAAGTTGGTCAGATAAGAATACTCCTACTTGGCTAAAGGAGTGTAGAACACCAAACTAAGGATTACCAAGAGTCTCATGTTGCTCGCAGGGGTCACTGAGTGGAAGTGTGAAGCATAACCTGGTCCAGGAAGGGCGAAGCGAATCCAGCTCGCCTTGGAAAATGTTACTACATAACCAATGGGTAAAATTAACAACAACTGCCTAGAACACATGAGAATGTTATCTAGGGACAAAACCAAGTCGTTAAAAGATAACAAAATTTCCTAGATAAACGTAAAAATGTTAATCTAGGAATAACAAAAATAAGTCAATTGATTCCCTCGGGAATACGTGCGACTCGACTTAGAGTTGGTCGAGGCCAGCGCAGATCTAACTGGATTGGAGGTGCATACGGGGACCGTAAAATCTCAAGACATTGGCGCAATGCGTTACACCAATTTGGGGCAAACTGGAGGGAAGCCCCGCCCATCTCAGGAAACGTTATACGTAACCTAAGTGAAATTAATTAAAAATACCCAAAACCTCCTAGGAAAATGTGCAAACATTAATCTAGGAACACCAAAAATAAGTCAATTGATTCTCTCAGGAATACGTGTGGTTCGACTTAGAGTTGGTCGGGACCAGCTAATCCAGCCAAATTGGGGCACATTCGGATGAGCCGTGTAAGTCGTCGAGCGCTGGGCCCAATGTGTGACCTAATTCGGGCAGACCGAAGGGAAGCCCCGCCCATCTCGGGAAATTTTTTTACGTAACCCAAGTTGGAATCAATTAAAAATAGCCCAAAACAAAAAAATTCCCCTAGAAAAGCGTGCGAACGCCGGACTAGGGACAAACAGTATTAGTTTCTTCTCGGGAAGCGTGCAACACAACCTAAGGTGGTCGGGACGATGGAAAACCTACCCATCCTGGGAAGTGCGAGACGTAGCCTAAGTTGGTCGGGACGATGGAAACCCTACCCAACAAAGGTTGCATCGATAAGTGACTCAAGTTTGAATTGGTCGAAACCAAAATAAAATAATTATCCTAGAAAAACGTGCAAACATTTGACTAGGGTCAAATAAAATTCTCTATCGATAAGCATTAACCCGCAACCCGAATGGAGAAAAGCAAAAAAGAAAGTTTCCTAAAAAAATGTGTAAACGTTAATCTAGGGACAAAAATCAAAAAATCCTTCGCCACAGAATGCATTGGCACGCAACCCAATGGCGAAGAACCAAAAAACATACAAAACATACAAAACAAAGAAATATGGGTTCATCCTAATCATGCAATGTTTCTAAGTTCAAAGTCTATTTTAATTGTTAAGGGTTCAAGTTGTTTAAAATATTCCTTGAAAATCATCCAAACACTTCGGGCCTACCCTGTGCATACATCTAAGTCCAAATTCTTTTTAAATTTTTGGATATATCTTTTGGGTTTAATTAAGGCATATTTGAAATAGAAGTTCAAGGCATACCTGGCGGATTGCCGCCGAAAAGAGAGGTTGGGCGATTAGAGAATCAAGTCTGGCTCCATGCTCGAGTCGCTGTAGTAGAAGCGGGTAGGGGCCCAAGGCTCCAACGTGTGAGCCAGAGGCTCGTATCGTGCCGGGTCAAAACCCCCCGACATCTCCCCGGCCAGGACCCCGCGGCAGGGATCCTGGGGCTGTGGGCTGTCCGCCATTGGCTCCTCGGTGGCGGGGAGCTCTGAAGGCCCAACCTTCTCCATGGTCTGGGCACGATCGGCAGCGTCTAATAGGTCCTCCATGGCGACCGACCTCTCAGAGGGCTGCAGGGAGGGACTGGAAAGTAAGTCGCTGAGTCCTCCCAAGCTCTAGAGGCCTCTGAACAGTGACTCTGTGCTTTGGGTCCCGTCGAACTGTGCCGGGACTACAGTATTTGGAACCTCGAGGGTGGGGTCCATCCCGTAACCCGCACCGCCTGTCATCTGGTCTTTTCCATTCATCATTTCTTACTGGAGAGAGAAAAGTTGAGAGTCAAGAGAGTGGTTAAGAGCTACAGAGAGAGAGAAAGCTTGAGAGTCGCATGTGACTCAAATGAATTGCGGCTGTACTTAAGGAAGACGGGCGATCCTTCACCTACCTGGCGCGCGCTACTTCCCTCCTCTCCACCTGGCATCGCGCCATGTCATTGTCCATAAGGAAGCGACGCGCCACCTTGTCACCTCGCGCGCCTGGTCAGATCACCAACTTGGCATCGCGCCATGTGGCGTTTCCCCATGTGGTGCCACGCCACCTCACCTCCCACATGCCATGTCTATGTGGCGTCACGCCACGTGTCCTCTTCCTACTTATCACTCTTTTGGTTTCAAAATACAAATTCCATATTCGGAGTCCGTCTCCAATATCCGTAGAAACTCTTAGGAATCTTTCTCGATCATTCCATCCTCTTGCGCGCTAAGCTTCATCTTTCGTACCCTGGTTTTCTAAATACGGTCCATCTCACGACTTTAAACTGAGTTATTTGGGTCCGTCTCATGACCTAAACCAGAGAGTTTTTACGTTCGTCCCATGATCCAAAATCGAATAAACCAGTTCATCTTATGACCTTAAACTGAGTA
>JAUTBS010400504.1:0-10203 GCA_032361285.1 Aequorea victoria | reverse complement strand
TCCCAACCTCCGGGCTTTGCTTCTTCATCTCAGCCTACCTTTGTTTGCAAATTAAACAAGGCTCTTTATGGCTTAAAGCAAGCCCCAAGGGCTTGGTATTCTACCTTCTCCAGCTATCTCCTGTCTGTTGGATTTCTTAACAGTCATTGTGATAATTCTCTCTTTGTTCAACGCACTTCTTCTACCATCACTATGTTACTGGTTTATGTGGATGATATCTTGATTACTGCCAATGATTCAAGTCACATCCAATCTCTTATCTCTCACATGCACCAGGCTTTTTCCATGCGTGAACTTGGCAACATCTCCTATTTTTTGGGTATCTCCATTCTCTCTACTTCCGAAGGTTTTGTGCTCTCTCAATCCAAATATACCTCTGATCTGTTGCTCAAGGCTGGCATGGCTGATTGCAAACCTTGCCCAACTCCTCTGGCTTTGAAGTCTTCCCTTCCTCCTCCTGATTAGCTTGCTCAACCCTACTCTGATCCTTCTTATTATCGTGCTATTGTTGGAGGTCTTCAATACCTCACGATTACTCGTCCTGACTTGTCTCTTGCTGTCAATACTGCGTGTCAATCCATGCAAACTCCAACCATGGCCAATTTTGCTTTTATCAAACGCATTTTGCATTATGTTAAATATACCATGCACTTGGGTCTCCACTTTGCCCCAGGTGATTTCGCTCTTCAGGCTTTTTTCGACTCTGATTGGGCTGGTGATCCCACTGATCGCAAATCCACAACTGGGTATTGTGTGTTCTTAGGCTCGAATCTGATCTCCTGGTGTGCCAAGAAGCAACCTACGGTTGCTCGGTCCTCCACCGAAGCTGAATATCGAGCCCTAGCTCAAGCCTCCGCCGAATTAAGCTGGACTCAAATGCTTTTACATGATCTCCATATCTCCACTGCCGTTCCCACTCTTTGGTGTGATAATGTTTCTGCCATCTCTTTAGCTATGAATCCGGTCTTTCATGCTCGCAGTAAACACATCAAGGTCGACTATCACTTTGTTCGTGAACGGGTAGCATCCAAGAAGTTACAAGTTCGCCATGTCTCCACTCATGCTCAACTCGCCGATCTATTCACCAAACCTCTTCCTTCTGCTCAGTTTCATTAACTTCGACACAAACTCATGGTTCGTATTTCTCCCATCAATTTACCGAGGGATGTTAAAGTATCCTCCAATACTGCTGGTCTGATCTCCTCGTGTAACCCAGCACAGCAACAAGATACAGTTGAGAGGCAAAACAGAGCCAAACAGGGGAGCTCCGTGTAGCCTAACCACCTGCCTAGATGAACCCTAACTGACTAACTAGAATCTGTTGTATATCTGTTAGAGGTGAGAGGCCTAGAGTTGTATATATAAACACATGAGTACTGATGTAAATCTCATCTTGAGCAGTCAATAATAACAGAGTAGTTCTTTGTTTGCTACCGTGTGACTTCCACTTCCTTTACTCTTATTTCTTCTCTTTACTTTCTAACAAAACTTACATTCATTTTGCTCCTAGTTTTTTTTTGTCTGCTTATACACTTAGCAATTTTCTTCTTCTTTTAGAATTTTATTGTTAGGGACTTTGATTACTTGCTTTCTTCCACTTTAAAAAGGAGAATTCATTAATAAAAGGAGGTGCTGAGCATCTTTCCTTTATTTCATCTTGATTGAACTCTTATTGTGTATGATAAATGTCGAAAGCTAATAAATTCATTAAACTAATAGAAGGTACATCTTTACAAAGCTCTTACTCAGGCTAGGCCTTAGAATCTCAGCCTATTCAAGGGTGTCATTGAGCAAACCGACAGACTTTGTAGACCGAACCGATAAAATACTGGGGCCAAACCTCGACATAAGGTTGCCTACGTATCCCAAGATTGGAATTAGGCCATAATATAGTTCGGGTTTTGGGCTTCTGTGAGTGGGCCGAAAAAGATTATCAAATGAAATGCCCATATTCCTTTTCTATTATCGATATCGGGACATGAGAATATAGTTCTTACGTGTTAGCTCTCGCCAAATCTCTTAAACCCGATGTGTACCCCACTCAAACTATGGATTAATAATAAACTAACTTCTTTTTTATTCTGAAGCCCACGAGTCAATGGGTTAATTTATTTTGGAAATTCCACGTCGAATTCAATTGACTATTTTTTAATTTTCTCACATAGCTAGAGATCAAAAAACTATAGGTTATTTTTGAAATAGGAGTCGCAACCTAGTTTTAAGGTTCAAGAATCGTATACTTAAAATAACTCCATTATAGATAAGGTCTAACTCTTTTATTACCAAAAAACTCGACTCGGGGGCTAAAATACGAAGTGGGAAGGGATTAGGCATCCACCTCACCTATCAATTACACTAGTCTCTACTCATCAATCGATAGTTTATAATTAAGTGTAATTGAGTCCAAACACATGAATGCAAGTTAAGATAAGATAAGAAAATGGCGAAGATTAGCTAATCCAAAATTAGAATAGAAATAACCTATCCTTAGATAGGAATTTCCTTATTTCAATGGATGGATAACATATCTTATAGTAAGGATAGCTTATTCGCGAGAGGAATAACCTAACATTTTTTTTGGGTTATTTTTATCGAAAATTACCCTAAGGCATGAGAAAGATCCCCGGGTTTTGAAAAAATATCTAAGAAATTTAAAAGGATAGGGTCATTTCCTCATTTCTAGGTTTTATTAATTATCTTCAAAGAAGTGATTTGATTGAAACAACTTTTTTATGAAAAAGGTAATTTTGATTAAGAATAAATTCTTAAAAAATCGGAATTGATCAAAGACCTATTCATCTTTTTAAAGATTTTTTATAATTTTTGAAAATGAGTGATTAACGCAATTTTTTCTGAAAAATTATTAATTGAATTATTATTGACAAAATGATTTACTTTTTCATAAAAATCATTAAATGTGAATAATCCACCTTTTGGTGATAAAATTATGGCTTTGAATTTTTTTTCGGTCCAAACGCGTATTTAAGAATTATCATTACCTCGCCATTTAAAATCAATTAATTATACATTCACGAGATAGTTCATACAATTCAAATCACATACGATTATGGAAAAATAAATCTAATAAATATAAAATAACAACGTGAATGTTTTGAAATCGTAATAATATTTAATGAATCGTTACTTGCAACTAACCTATTATTTACAATACCCAAAATTGCAAGAAATTAAATACAACAACGATGACCAGCCATTCACTAAATATTTCTTATGTTTTAAAATATTCACGTTCAACCCATATGTACAAAATAAAAATTAAAATAGAAAACAAAAAGAAACGTCGATCACATTATAAGCGGACTAAATGACGGATCAACGATCAATCATTTTATATATTAGGTTGAAAATTAGGGTTTCTTTAAAAATATGAAAGATTCGTAGAGAAACGCCTATTTAGTCGGTTTATAACATGGATCGCTTATATGAACTTTAAAAATAGAAAAATAGAAAAAAAGTACCTTCAAACGTGAAATTTTAATCCTGTATAATTCGTCGATGGTCCTCAGTTTTCTGCTTTGAATTCGTTGCTGAAAACTACGTCAATCGAACCGTTAATCCCGAATTTAGTGTTTCGAGATCGTGAGGTGAGATGGTTCTTAGACTTGAAGACTTAGAGAATTTTGAGATTTCAAAATTATCCGAGTCCGGGTGGCGGGGAATTTGAAAGGATAATTCAAAACATTCGATTAGCCGGGGGTTTTCGGCTACTTTAAATGCGCCTTTGAGTCTCGGAAGAGTCCTTACTTATATAGAGGAGTCCAATGAGTCAATCCCGAATTCCATTGAAGAATTTTCAAGCTTGAAATAGACCTTGGGCGGTCGAAGATAGGCTCAAATCGCGGATCAAGAACCAAAAAGTCAGTACCGGGGGAAAACCTGCCCAGCTTTCCTAGGAGGTAGGTCCGGCCAACCATGGCCCTTCCACGAGAGATTTAGGCCGGTCCGACATTTATTGGGGGGTCTTGAAATTTTTAATACATTTTTAGATAATTATTGGAGAAAAAAGTGTTCCAAGCCCAATGAAATTTCTTATTTTTCGAGAATCTTTTGTTTGGAAGAGTCCCAAGTCCGGGGGATTGTCTTATTTTAATATTTTTCTTATTTTGGAATTCTTTGGATTAAAAAAAAGAGTTTTTAATCTTTTTGGAAAAAAAGTGTTTTTGATTTTTATAAGAGGTTTTGAGTTTTCTTTTGAAAATAATTCTTCTTTATTTTAAATCGAATTTTAAATTAAAGACTTTAAATTTCTTTAAAGCCTTTTTATATTTAAAATATTTCACAAAATATTTAGTCTTTTGGGTTTAAGGACGTGTTTGGGGGGAATTTTAGATTAAAAATTAGTTAGATGTTTTTTTCAAAAATATTTTAGAATTAAAACAAGGTTAGGGATTTCTTCTTTAAAATATTTTGGAATTAAAACCAAGTTAGAGTTTTTTATTTTGAAAAATAGTTTTTTGATATCTGGGACGACCTTAGTCCTCTAAAGGACAGAAAATTCGGTTCTCCCGACTTGGTATTCGGCATGTCGTGCTTTTAGTTTTTATCATCGAGCTCAGATAATACTGAAGGGGTTAAGTATTAGGGCCTTAAAAAATAGGGTGTCTACAGATACTCCTCTTTGACAGAGCTCGTCCCGTAACATGTCGGGAGGAGTGAATGTCAAAAATTAGAGACAAGTCTTTTTGTTATAGTACTAATATTTAGACGAAAATAAGTAAAATATAATGAAGGTGGTCGTACTCAAACTTTGTCGAGCTTCCAATATACCTCTTTTCAAGGGATCTGACCAGCGTAGTTCATGGGGCAATGCAAACATAACGTAGCAAAGCAAGGAAAAACTCTAGTTTTAAGGTCACGGGGGACTGAAAAAAATCAAGGTTGATGAGGGTTGAGTTTAAAGTCATGAGAGACCGAATTGCGTTTAAGGTCGCAGGGGACCATTTAAGTTTGAGTTTAAGGTCTAGAACACCATTTGAGTTTAAGGTCTAGGACACCATTTGAGTTTAAGGTTACGAGGACCGAGAAGAGCTTAAATTTAAGATCCAGGAAACTGAGAAGAGCTGAGTTTAAAGTTCAGGAGACCATTTGAATTTAAGGTTTAGGGAACCATTTAAATTTAAGGTCTATAGGACCATTTGAATTTAAGGTCCAAGAGACCATTTAAATTTATGGTCCAGAGGACCATTTGAATTTAAGATCCAAGGGACCATTTGAGTTTAAGGTCCAGGGAACCATTTCAAGTTAAGGTCCAGATGACCGAGAATAATTTGAATTTAAGGTCTAGGGGACCAAGAGGAGCTTGGGTTTAAGGTCCGAGGGACCGTTTGAGTTTGAATTTGAATTTTAAATTTTGAATTTTTGATCTTGAGTTTCTGAGTTTGAATTTAAATTCGAGTCTCGAATCTTGAATCTCAAATTTGAATGACTTTCAGACTTTTGAATTTTGATTTTTGAATTTGGGTTTGAATTCTGATTCGAGTTCGGATTTTAACTTTGAATTCGATGTTGTTTTTTGGGTCTTGGACTTGGGTTGTATCTTTGAGCTTTCGAATCTTGAGTTTTGGACTGTGAGGTTTCGGAATGATATATTTTCAAGATTGTTCGGGTTCGATTCGGGGTGCAAATGATGAGTCTTGAGTCATCGGGATGGACAAAATTGGAAAATGGGGTCCGTCCCAGAGGGAAGGCCGGTCCGAGATAAAGTGCCCAGACGGCTCCCTTGGTTGGTCAGTCTGGCTCTTGAGAAAGGCCGGTCCTGCATTCGTCTGACCAGATTTTTTATTTTGTTTTTTTAGGGCTGATTTGACTCAGTTGGTGGGGGTAGGGGTTTAAAATATGAATTTTTCTCTTTTGTTCTTCATTCTAAATTTTTTCCAAAACTCCCCAACTTCTCTATAGGATCATCCATTCTGAAGACTCATTGAAAATGTATTTCACTGGGAGCTCGATTGAGGAATATAAATTCGAGGGTCATGTTTATCATTTCACCTGACCTTCAATTGGTTCGTTCATTTTTGGGCATGATGCATTTGAGGAGGACTTTCTCCTATGGAATGCTGGAAATTATTTATCTCACTCCGCTTATAACAATGTGGTGAGTGATTCTTTATTTTCATTGCTTGAATTTGTTGATTGTTTGAGGTTTTGGGTTGATTCGTGTTCTTAAGTATGGGTTTGCCATAGTTAGTGTTTGAATGTTCATGAATGCTATTTTATTGAATGTTAGATTGAAAAGGGGAATTTTGTTGTGTTTTCATGAAATTGACTTGATTTGTGCTTGGATTATTGTTAGATCTCAAAATTATTTTGGTTTGTGCCATGTACCATTGTTGAATTTTGAGTGTATATATTTATTGGATTTGAAGATGTAGAAATTGAGCACTTTGTCTTGGTGTTGAGAGTATGTATTCAAGTGTTTGTTAAAATGTGTTAAATAATTTTTCATACTTTTTGTGATGAATTTTTTGGGACATTTGGTTTCTTTTGATTGGAGTGTTGAGATTTTTGAGATTCTTGTGGTGATTTAGTTTATTTGAGCATGTGGATGGGTTTTGGATCATGTGTTTGGTGGAGTGCCCATGACTTGTCTTTTGTGCCAATTTGCATATCATATGTGGGGCAAGTGAGCAATGTGGTGTGCCATGTAGGCGACCAAATATGCTTTGTTGGGTTGTGTAGGCATTGTTGGATTTGAATGTTCCAGGTTGCGTAGAAATATTTTTGTGCGGTGAATTTTGTGATTTGTGGGTCGACTCGTCGGTGAGGTCACGATTTTCCATAGAATTCTTGATTATGTGGCACGTGATTTCTTTTATTGAATGTTTGTGTGACTATAAATTGGTGAGTGATTTTGTTATCCAAATTTTTCTAATTGATTCTTTATTCTATTTTTTTATTTTTTTTAAAGGACGCACGGGCAACTTGAAATGCTATGGGAGCATTAACACTATGCTATCGTGGAATCAAATTTTTTCTATCCCCATGCAGGCCAACGTGATCAATGCTGGCTTTTCCCCCTTTATGGAATCATTGATGACCACCCAAAAGGATCGCGTATTATTGGATGCTCTTGTAGAGAGATGATAGGATACGAACTATACCTTCCATCTTTTTTTTGGTGAGATGACACTAACCCTATTGGATTTTAGTATGATTACTAGACTGTGTGTTGGCAGTAATTCCTTGCCCCTTGACCCAGATCTTTATTCGTACAAAATCTAGTGGCATCCCTTTCTAAGATGAACTCAGGAGGAGGCGATGATCAATCAGACAAAGAATGGAGCATTGTTGACAGACTCATCACTAAGAGATCAAAGAAACAACAGGGCAAGAAGCCCATGTACCAGACTCTGAGGTGACTAGAGAATGACCTCGACCAAGTGGCCACGTTCAACGCCAAGCGAGAAGAGATCGCTCAAGTGAGAGCAGCCCTGAAAGCCAGAAGCCAGGAGAGAATCTCCATGGAAATGGTAACAATGAGTGAGCACAGTTTGGATTTAACAGGAGGGAGCCCTCTCCCCCTGCTAGAAGAAACCTCACCCTGGCTGTGGAGAGGGCGGGGGGCGCCAAGAAGGGATTCCTGCGGGTATCTAGATCCCGTGCATCAAGTAGTGAATGAAGTAGCTACATCTCTCTTGCCAAAAGTACTGACCACTGGGATACAAGAAGGAGGAGTAATACTAGTTCTTCTTGGCGCATCCCTAGCCTAAGAAAGATTATGAAGAGGAGAAAAGGGATGGCAAGGGAGCTGAGAAACCCCCCAAAAGAGTTGTATTGATAGTAATTTTCCTAGACCGTGTGTTGGCAGTAATTTTCCTCATGTATTGTGTGTCAGGTGAATTGGTTTTCGTGGCATCTGAACAATTTGCAAGGTGTGGCTGTCATTTCTCGGTACTATAGTTTTTTAGGTTCCACTGCTTCCTCTTGCCTCCATGAGGAATCCTTTTACTTTAGAGGGTCATGACTTGTATGCGGCCATGGCGGGATACGAAGCACACCATCTCATGGGCCGAGGGTCTTATGGGCAATTTGTAAGGAACAACCTGATGCCTCTGTTTGATCATATAGCTCCTGAGTCTTGGGCTGGCAGTGCCACCCCTTGTTCTGGAGTAGCTCCTCCGACTAGGAGATCCACTTTAGGTTATTTTTCTAAGCTTCCTATGGTGTCGTGGTCTATTGATCTCCCGGATGAGTTTGGGAACATGGTTAAGAGACATTATCCTCCGATCCTTGAGACCAGTTTTGGGATGACCGATTCCATGACCGTGGTATTTATCTCGGCATTCACTTTATTATTGCATCATTCCTCATTTGATTCTAATTTCTCTGTAGGTTCCTTGATCTTTTGTGGAACAGGTTTTTCATTCCTTCCACTCATAGCGCAGTTTCTTTCGAAAGCATGAGTTCACTCAGAATGCCTCTTATCGGAGTTCCACAGATACGGTGAGTGTTTGTAAATTTTTCCAATCTTTCCTACTCATTCCTGCCTTGGTTATGATCTTGACTAGGTCTCTATGAGGCGTTCCACCAGTGTGAGGACTGCCGCTCCCGCGGTCTGGCGATATGCTTTCAGTAGTCGGTGTTCTTTTGACATTCCCTGTCCTGTGCGTGAGCTGAGCTTGGATTCGGTCACCTCAAATGACTCAGACGAGGTTTTAATTCTTAAGGTACAACCCAATATGGCCTCCTCGAGTTGTCGAGCAAGTTATTGGCTTTCTTTTAGATCTTTTCTGTTAGCCTAAAAGCTTTCAATCAAGCTTGTTTTTTTGTTTTGATCATAACAATAATTTGATTTGTTTGTTGCTAATGGCTTAGTTGTGTTTGAGATAATATTTCAGGTCTTACCTACCTATTGAAGCTCAATTTCACACAAAAAGTCAAGAAGTAAAGGCTGAGGAACAAGGTTTTTGGAGATCATGGGAATCATAATGAGAAGCTCACTTATGATGTTTCAAGATTTCAAAAAGGTCGACACCTTCTTTGAAGAAGTTCGACCCTTATATTGAAAGATCAGCCTCTGTAAAGAAGAAAAGGTTCGACCCTTATCAAATAGGTCGACACCTTTGTGAAGAAGTGATTTGGGTCGACACCCCCAGAATAGGTCGACCCTTATGGTGAAGAACAGTTTTTGGATGAAGAGAAAAAGGTTGACACTAATGGCTTTAAGGTCGACACTTTTATGAAGACCAGCTTTGGAAAGAAGGACTGAACGGTCGACACTTTCCTCAAAATGGTCGACACTACTAAGCTGAGACGTGCATCTCTCGTCTCGCCCATGAAACGGTCAACACCTTCATTGAAAGGTCGACACTTTTGGCTTTGCCATTTCAGTCTCAAAAGGTCGACCCCAAGGCAAGATTTTGGTCTACACTTTTCAGCATATGGTCGACACTTTTGTTGTGGCCTCAGTATTGGAAAAACATAAAAGGTCGACACCTATTCCACATTCGGTCGATACTTTTATGCTGCAACATTTCTCTCTCCTCGAAGACACAAAACGGTCGACACTTATGAAGAAACGATCAACACTTTCATAGCAAAAGGTCGACGCTTTTACAGCTTCGATCGATACTTTTTACAGAGTGTTTTCTCTCTCCTCCCTGCAAAGAAAACGGTCGACACTTTTTTTGCAATGGGTCGACACTTTCCCTCACAGCCCAAAAAGGTCGACACCTCACCAAAAATGGTCAACACTTTGGTTCGAAATTTGAATTTCCTGAAGCTCCAACGGGAAAGTTTTTGTGCATTTAATGCACTCCAACAGCTCTTTTTTGAGCCCCAACGGCTCTATGTTCTGATAGGGTATTTAAGAGGCTTTAATACCTCTTCTATGGGGTAAGAAAAAACACAAGGGAATAAAGGAAGAACAAGGGAAATCATCATACACAATCAAAACCCTAGCCTCTGCTCAGAAATTATATTTTCCCATCTCTTGAGCTTTTGATTTCTGGTTTTTATACCAGATTTGCTTTTATCTTCTCTCTTTATTGTATATCATTTGAGAGTGAGAGAGAAATTTTGTAGTGAGCTTTTACATTGTAACATCACCTCACAAAGAGGACAAAGCTTCTGTCACTACAAGCTAGAATCAGATTGACTTTAGCTACTCAACAACTTCTCTGACAAAGAAATTGGTGGCTTCTCTTCGCCTCAAGGAAGAAGGTGGTTCCGCTTCACCCACAA
>JAUTBS010400493.1:0-10203 GCA_032361285.1 Aequorea victoria | reverse complement strand
CTGCACAACAAAATCAAAGACATATCCATCTTCGTCCTTCACGCAACAATTACCTGGAAAACAAAATATTTGCAAACCACCATCATACATAATTACATATAAACTGTTTTTACATAACACATGTGAATGAGACATTTTGAACAAATGAGACATTTGAGACATTTCAAATCAAAACAATGATAGCATTTGCATGTGGCTTATGTGAGACATTTGAAATCAAAAATTGTTGCGAAAACGTAACGATAAGCGTAATGGGACATTACTGGTACATTTGAAATGTAAATGGTACATGTAATGTGACATTTACTGGCACATTTGAACTGTTTTACACGTAATCCACTATGAAGAAGCCATGTATAACTGATATGTGCGAAAATCTGAAGAAAACGTTTCAGCAATTGAAATGTCTCATATCTACATAAAATGTCTCATTTCTTCAACCTCAGAAATGTCCCATTACTGTACCGAATTGTTCCATTTTCTGCAACCATCAAAAAATCAACTATTCCAATTGAAACAATTCTACAATGATAATACAAATGATTTGTTGGAAAATACAACATGAGTACGTATACAATTAATGTAATATAACCGATTACATAAAAATCGATAAAGTTAACGCATGAAACAGCCATGCGCAAACCAGCAATAACATGTCATGTATTCGTACCATACAACTCACAATTGTTTCGTAAAGCTTTGTCGATCGATTGTAACTGTGCCACAAAATATTTCAACGCTCCGAAAATCGCTGAATCGTCCACAGACCAAACAACTCTGTTCTCCGTTTGTTCTAACTGATAAACCAATATCCACAGGCGCTCTGTATTGACTTCATCGTCTCTTGAGTGTGATACGAAATCGTGGCTTCCAACTGAGGGTTCCGTAATCTGTCAATTTCCATCAATTTCGGTTTATACCTTCCAATCATGAACTGTAATTTCGGGATTCCCTAACAAATCAAATACGTTTAAGGAAATCAGTTAAACGTGGGTTAACAGTAAATAAGGGCATTTGGGGCAATAAAAACTGAAATAATTAAAAATAGGATTTAATGGAATAATTATATTAGCATGGGACCTAAACTTAGATAAGTCCCCTAATTAGGACTCTATACTAATTATCTCTTAATATTTTATTTAATTAATTAGATTTATATTTAAAAATATTTTTAAGATTGATATCTCATTATATTTAATAGGGTTATGATTGTGTTCACAATTTTTTACATCTTTTTTATAATAAAGACTATTTGTTTTCAAATATTAGTTTTTGTTCTCTTTTCTTTTTAACGATGTGTTTTTTTTTTAATTTTTAATACTTATTTTTTTAATTTTTAATAAATTTTTATAATTATTATTTAAAATGAATTTTAAATCTATACAATAAAATTTGAGTTATTTTTTTTTTTAAAAATTCATGCCAAAAATGTTCTCTGTGACACTTTTTTTTTTTTACACAAACAAACTCACGTATCAATATTACACGGGAGGAGAAATTTAAAAGTCATATTTATAGTACATTTAAAAACTTTTTTTTTACATATTCAATCAGTGGTTAAGAAGAGTTTTTTTTTTAAACTTTTTTTTGTCTATTTTAATTTAATTTAATTTTATGATCCAATTTAAATTAAACATTTTACTTATAGCTAAATAAATTATTTGGGTAATGAGATTTGTCTTAATAAAAATAATTTTAGATTGATCATTACCCAAGATAAATAATAAATCATTAATATTATTTTAATATTTTAGGTACGATTATCATGAATGATTGAATTAGAATTTTAATTTCTCCTTCTAAATTTATTTGTTGTATTTTATTCAGATTCTGGTTAAGTTATTAGAATATGATCATTTTAATTAAAATTCAATTGTGTTAATAGTGTGTTCAAATTTCAATTTAAAGTGTTAAAATATGATCTATTTTAATTACAATCAAATTATGCTGATAGTGTCTTTAGACACGGGTCATACCCTAGTCTATATTACAAGGGAGGTGAATTTTGATAGTGACATTTATGTGGCAATCCGAGGGTTGTCATTTCTCCATATTCAATCAATGATTAAGATGTGTTTTTAATTTTTATCTACTTTTATTCCCTTTTAAGGCTATTTTTTACTCTTTCAAACTTATTTTTTTTCATCATTAATTTGATTTGATTTTAAAACTCAATTTATAATTAAACCTTTTACTTATAATTAAAATTTTATTTAATTAATTAGATTTTTGTTTAAAAGTTCATTTAGGATTGAGATATAATTAATTTAATGGTTAGTATTGTATTTACACTTTTTTCACTTTCAGAATAATGTTTTTTTTCTTTAAAAAATTTGCTCCCTTTTTTTCTGTAACCATGTGTTTTTTTTTTAATTCTTAATATTTATTTTCTTAATTTTTTTTTATAATTATTATATAAAACTAATTCTAAATCTATACAATAGAATTTAAACTATTTTAAAAAAATATCCTCCATGGCAAAAATGTCATATGTGATATTTTTTCTCCTTTCATACAAACAAACCCACATATTTATATTAGAAGGGAGGTGAACTTTCATATTCTAAATCTATACAATAAAATTTAAGTTATTTTTAAAAAAATGTCATCCATGGTAAAAATGTCATATGTGACACTTTCTCTCTCTTTACACAAACAAATCCACATATATCTATATTACAAAGAATGTGAACTTTGATAGTGACATTTATGTGGCAATTCAAGGGTTATCATTTCTCTATATTCAATCAATAGTTAAGATGTGTTTTCACTTTTTGTCTACTTTTATCTATTTTTAAGTCTATTTTTTACTCTTTCATATTTTTTTCATCGTTAATTTGATTTTATTTTAAAACTCAATTTATAATTAAACATATTACTTATAATTAAAATCTTATTTAATTAATTGGATTTTTGTTTAAAAGTTCGTTTAGAATTGAGATATAATCTATATTACAAGGGAAGTGAACCTTGATAGTGACATTTATGTGTCAATTCAATGGTTGTCATTTCTCCATATTCAATCAATGGTTAAGATGCGTTGTTCACATTTTGTCAACTTTTTATCATCTTTTAAATTTATTTTTTACTTTATCTTTCAAACTTATTTTCTTGTCATCTTTATTTTGATTTTATTTGTTGTCCTAATTTATAATTAATTCTTTTACTTATAATTAATATTTTATTTAATTAATTAGATTTGTATTTAAAAGTATCTTTAAGATTGAGATCTTATTATATTTAATGGCGTTAAGATTTTGTTCACAATTTTTTATTTTATCTCTTTGATAATAAATACTCTTTTTTTAAAATATTAATTTTTGATCTCTTTTTTTTTTTAACCATGTGTTTTTCTCAATTTTTAATACTTATTTTCTTAATTCTTTATAATTATTATTTAAAACTAAGTGTAAATCTATACAATAAAATTGGAGTTATTTTAAAAAAATATTCTCCATAGTAAAAATATTTTATGTGGCGTTTTTTCTCACTTTACACAAACAAACCCACATATCTATATTACAAGAGAAATGAACATTGATAGTGACATTTATATGTGAATTCAATGTTTGTCATTTCTCCTTATTCAATCAATGTTTAAAATATTTTGTTCACTTTTGTCAATTTTTGATCCCCTTTTAAATTTATTTTTTATTCTATCTTTAGTCTAAGACCACAGTGGACCAAAACCGGACATAGCCTTGACGTCAAAACCTGTTAAAACATCAATCTGTGTGGGGGTGAGTTATAATTAATGGGCTCACCAATCACTAGCAATAACATTATAAATTTCACAATGGAAATTAAAACAGTTCTTCACTTTGAAAACATGATAACTTTTTATAAAACATAACTTTTATCACAAAAGATTCCAAGTTTCCATCTTTCCAAAAATCACCTCATAAGAGAGAATTTTCCTAGCATCATATATATTTTAAAAAGATATTCCACAATTTCATCATTTTTCATCCATCAAACCATTTCATATAAATAATTATAGCCAAAGATTGTATTAACCTCCAAACCAGGAGTTGTTGCAGTACCGAGTCCCCGAATATCCCACCTACTCAGTGGACATGGCTAAGAATTATTTCTCGAAATACTTAACAATGCTCAGTGGTAGAGCTAACACATCTCCCGTGGCTTATCCACGATATACATATATATAACATGGTGTATACCCACGAAATTTTTGTGCGATATACCCATCACATGGCCCACACTATGTAATATCAAGGCTAACATGATACACATATTGTATCCTTTAATCATTCATTTCAACATTCATTTAGGTTTCAAAAATATATTTCAAAATCATTTCATAAAATACGGGTTCGCAAACATAGATTTCTTTCACAAGTAAAAAAAACTATTCATTTTCTCAAATCATATATCATGAAGCGTAAAGGATTTAACCATTCACACATTTCTAATACCAAGATAGTGAAAAGGAAACCCACCTCAAAACAAGTGCTCCTTCTTGAGCCACACCCTTTGGTTCACTCCGGCCTTCCAGTTCCTAACACATAGATAGGATATAAACTTTACTATGTGAACTAAGGTGACACATGTATGCTTGTGTGAATATGCAAGTTTTTCTCCTTACGTATATTATTTTTAATCACCCTTGGTACCCTCATGGTCCCCAAGATCCGTAACTTGTGTTTAGGTGCTTAGATTTGCTTAGAGTTCTCTTAAACCATATTTTCCTTCATTTCCAAATTATGTTCTACCCATTTAAAATTCATTTTAAATTATTAACCCTTCTCTAAAAATTCTTGAAAATTGACAGAAGCTATATTAGGATGTTACCTAAATGTTTGATGAAGGAACCGAGAGCCAACAGTCAACATAAGAGTCTCTAAAAAATCATGAGAAAGAATTTGTCCACAAATGTCCTATTTGGGATAATCCAATTTTCTCAAAATCCGTCCGGTGAAAGTGTTGTTTATCATTTGTGGGTGAAACTAGACTCTTATACTTTTGTTTATATATATGGATCATCTCTAGGAGATTTGTATAAAATTGATTAAAATTCTTCAAAGTGGACTATTATTCTGCAATTTCGACGCAGAATGTTTAAAAATGACATAGGAGTTCTAAAATATATTTTTGGGTCCAACCAAAAATTACACAGGTTAATAACATGCTAAACTAACTCTGTTTGAAATGGATTTTTAGTTTGGCCTTGGTTGGCTAGTACGAAAAATCTTAGATTGGAATTTAAGTGCACTGTTTAGTCATTTCCTTGAGGTTCCTTACTCTCCTATTCTTTTCTACCTTCTTATCCATGTAAAAATTACTTTTAACCATATTAACATCACTTTATATTTTATCTTAGATATTTTTATCAATTTTTTTTATAGGTCTCCATTTATTTCTCCATCATGATCTTGAATCAAAAAAGTTTCTATTTCTTAGATTTAAGGTCCTTCTCCTATGTCCTTCTATGTTCTTATCTTGTTTTTGTTTGAAGACGGATGAGAGGTGTGAGATAATTTTAGAATTTAAAAAAAAATATTTTAAGAAGTTCTTACTTGATAATTTCTTAGTTGGAGGTTGGAGGGAGTTAGCTTTAAGTTCCTTCTTCTTCCTCATTTCTTTCTTTCCTTTCTTTTCTTCCTTCTTCTTCCTTTCTTATTTCTTTTATTTCTCTCCTCTCTTTTCTCCAAGGGGCCAACGAAATTCTAGTGAGGAAAAGACTTGAGTAAATGAATTTTTATATTGGGAGAAGCCTCCTATTTATAGCCAAAAGTTTGGGGTGAAAAAACTATTCTACCCCTCATTTAGTTCCATCACAACTTCAAGTTAATTACTTGGTTCTTCTAGTTTGATTGAGTTCCAACTAAATCTTGGGCTCCAAGATATCTAACACCATGTTTGGTATGAATAATTTATTTTTCTTAACCCTTAAGGCCTTGTTTGGTTTAATGGGGAACACATTCCTTAATCTAAGGGTACTTTGACAAGACTTTTATTTTTATTTTTATTTTATTTTATTTATGTCAAATTCAGACTTCTCTCATCAAATCATCTTCTAGGTACATTATCCACTATTAATTGAAGACTTTGGAAGGTTTGATGATGTAGAAAAACTAACTTTTCAAGCATAAGTCATGCTTTCCCATCTTTTCTTCTTTTTTTTTTTCTATTTCTTTTCCCCCCCACAAATGTCACATCACTCCCCCTCTCATGGGGGTTCCGGCCAAGGTGTTCTATAAGCTTAAATTTATTTTAATAATTTATGAGAATTAAATTGGGTTTGGGCCATAATTAAAGTTTTGGGTCAAATTTTAAATTTTGGGCCTAATTTTAGTTTGGGCTTGCTATTTAATTTATTGGGCCATAAATAATATAATTGAGCTTAAATATTTATTTATATTGAGCCCCCATAATGTTTGGCCCAAAGTCCTAATTAAATTTTCATATTGGACTTCTCAAAGTTTGGACCTCATTTAGGCCTTCAATAAATCTTCTTCCTTTGAACTCTTAAATGAGTTCTTTGATTTATGATTTTATTGGACACTTATAGTTGGGCTTAGCCTCATTCTATACCCAAATTTGTATTTAAATTTTTGGCATTAAGAGTTCCTAGGCCTTACTTGGGACCGTTTCGATTTTCTGCGTCATTTTCTCCTTTCGCATGATTTTCTAATTTGAACTCTCTTTTTAAATTATTTGTTTAGAATTATTTGGGCCCTTTTCATCTATTCTATCTTTCTAGATTTATCTCATGTCATATTCTGTGCATTTATCCCTTTAATTATAGGGTTCAAATGTCATTCCTCAATATTTTACGCCTTTATTTTAGATTTAGTACTTAATGACTGTGTTGTGGAAAGTGAGGAGTGACTGTTGGACCCGGAGATCCCGATACAACGATGTAGATAAAAATACGTGAAAAGGCATAAAAAGTGCAGAAAATAATTTTATACCTTTAGAGACCTGGTTGCTTTGATCTCTGTCACTGCAACTAATCCGTTGAGACGATCCGGCGATCTTCTCGCGTATGACTCATCTCCACAGCACGAAGAACGTAGTGTGGGCTACGATACTCCTTTGTGTCTCTAATCTGTTTGCTCAGTTTTCAATATCGGAGAAAAATAATAAATTATTTTTCAGAAATGTCTTCTTCCATAAATCTCAAAAAAAACTTTATATCACAAAAATTCTCTTCAAACTCTCTCAGCCGAAAAACAAAACCAAGGAATGATTATTCCTTTTCTATTTTTCTTTTCTTTCTCTCTCACTTCCTAACTCTCAAAAACTCTACCAAAAAAAAAAAGAACCAATGAATAATAATTCCTTTTCCCGTAGTCTCTCAATGGAAAAAGGAATCCATATAAGAAGATGAGAGAGAGAATGAGAGAGAGAGAGATAAGGAGGATAGAGAGAAATCCCCAAAAATCTGGAAGAGAGAAAAACTGAATCCCCAATATATGGGATTCAAGATAAGAGTGATATTGGAGATATGGGCAATCTCCACAAATTAGGAAACTGATATTGTAGAGATTGAAAAGGTGAGGTGGCGGCTGGGCCATGAGGTGGTGCTAGGGAAATAATTAATTAAATTAATTAATTAATAAATTAATCATAAATTAATTAATATCCAACGGATCAAAAAATCTCCTGACCTCTAATTTGATTTTGGATCAAACCGGTCGTTAAACCATTGATCAAATTAAATCATAGAATCTTGAAAATTATCCTGAGCAAACTAAAGAGTGAAAAATCTGGGCTACGTGAGGGACCACGAGAAAAAATAAAGTACAGACTAATCGTGTAAAAATTCGAACATCACTAACTCAGTTCCCGAGTAAGATTCATTTTTACACGAGTCAAGGCTTACTCCACTAAAGGCCTTGACTGAACTCCCGACTTTATCTCGATTATATCTCGAGCTTTCAATTACTAAATACTTAATTAAATTTTCACACATTTAAGATTACAGATACCCGTCGATTAAATTAGATTACTGACAATCCAATTTAATCAACCTCTACACATTGAGTATCCACTGCTTAACTTATTGATATGCCGGATTATAAATTTACCTGCAAGGTTTGACATCATCAAACTTATAAGCAGCCCAAGGGGGTATCATCAACCTAAGTCGAATGTAATTTCTATCAGTAAAATAGTATCTATCGAACACAGAGTGTCGGTACCCAATACACCGGTCTTGTTGATCTCAACAGAAGTCGCACCTATTAGGGAATCAAATTACCATACACTAAGTGCACATGTCTAATAAATACATTAGGATTAAGAGCATAAGCAATACATAATAATACGATGTGTAAATTAATTTATAATCGTCAGTATAAAATTAATTACCTCGATGATCTTACTCAATACACACGAAGTGTACTAACACATTGAGTGAGAACTTTGAATACAAAATTCAAACCGTTCACCGTAGCCAAGACAAGCCTACTAAAATAATGTGTTACAGTTTTTCTAATAGTTTGTCCAATTTTATCTAAAATGTGAGTTTTAATTAAATACTATTCTGTCAGAACTTATGATTCAATCTTCTGTATCTAAGTCGAACTTTACATAACAAATCATATGCTTGACACGAATAAATGGACGAGCTTGCATAATTAAATAAATAAAATACACAAGCATACATTCTCATTTAGATTCTTATTAAAATAAATATTTTATTGAATAAATAATAAATAATATACGAAATGGCACGATTTTTAGTATATAATTCTAACAACTATACGAATGAAGCACTAGCTACTCTGTTCGGTACGATATCAAAAATCTAGGTATATGGTGCCATACAACACAATAATTAATACTTTATTTTTTAGGTTTTTTTTTACATAAAAATCATGCTTGCATTGAAAAGACTAAATTAATTCAAAAAATGACATGAAATAAAACACTTCAAATTCATGAAACAAATATAAGCTGCAATTAATTCAAATAAATGAATATGATGAAAAACACTTAAAAAATCATGGCAAAAATATAAGGTGCAAATTAAAAGCTAGTTAAAAGAGTAAATGTAAATGAGCCCTAATTAATTAAGTAGTATTTTCAAAACAAACATTTACGAAATAATCAAATAAATAAGTTGAAAATCACTTGAATTTGAAGAACTTGATTCCCATGTAAATGTTACAATAAAAAGTGTGAAATTTTTACTCTCTTTCTAATGTAGTACACCTGCATGCATCATTAGTAAAGGTAGAAATCCCCAGAGTTCTTATTTATAGTTGACCTGCTTTATCTTACATATATTCATGTTATATATTGATTCTCAGTGTTATGTCTCGCCCGAGACGTGATGTGAACTCAAGGTATGCATATCTGGAGAATGCTCAGGGGGAGCATACCCTTAGCATTCCTCCAGTGACCGCAGTGGCTCCAGAAATCCCAGCTGCCCCTGTTGCCCAACCGCTCCGACTATTGAGGGAGCTTACCAAGCTCTCTAAGCCTTGGTGAGCATGATTGCTGGGCATCAGTCTCAGCAAAGGGTAGCAAGTGCAGATCGACCTATGAGCTTAGACAAGGGCTCGATCTTTGAGAAGTTCTTAAAGGCAAATCCTCCGACCTTTAAGGGATCTGTTAATTTGGATGACGAAGAAATATGGAAGCTAAGAATGGAGAAGATCTTCGATAGATTGGGCTGTACTGATGAGCATAAGGTATCATTGGCAACTTAAGTGTTGGAAGGACATGCAGAGCACTGGTGGCGTATGGTGAACTGCCAATATGAAGGTAGAGAATAGGAGCTGGTCTGGAAGAAATTTCTGAAACTGTTTGACGAGAAGTACTATCCGGTGGTGATAAAAAAATAGAAGCAAGTGGAGTTTCTAATGCTGAAACAAAAGGGAATGACAGTGGCTGAGTATGAAGGAAAGTTTGCGGAGTTGTCTAGGTTTGCACTGTGATACGTGGTTGAAGATGAAGATAAGGTTGTTCTATTCGAAAAAGGACTACGCATGGCTATTCATAGTAGAGTTTCCTTGTTCAAAGCAAAGACCTTATCTGAATTGGTAACCAAGGCTTTGTTGGCCGAAAAGAGTCTGGACGAAGCAAAAAAAAAAAAATAGGGAGCTGTAACCTAAAAGGTTCAGAGATTCGAAACTGATCAGGAATAATGTTGGAGGTGGTAACCCAGCTAAGAAGACCTTTACTCAGAACCAGCCTCAGGCTCGAGTTGGTAATGATACAAGGCAACAA
>JAUTBS010400482.1:0-10204 GCA_032361285.1 Aequorea victoria | reverse complement strand
TTGTCTGAATTTGTGGTTGATTTTTCTTTTCATTCTCATTCTTCTTGTTCTGTTGAGATGTGTGGTCAATGGTCACATCATTGAGTTTATCATTTTCAAGTTCTTCTCTCAAATTTACACAATCATCATCATTATACTTTTCGGATAGAGAAATTTTAGTTTCTTCAAAAACAACATGCATGGATTTTTCAACAACTTAAGTTCTTTTAATATAGACTCTATATACTTTATTTATTGTTGAATATTCTAGAAATATGCCCTCATCCGATTTAGCGTTAAATTTTTCAAGATTGTATTTTGTGTTTAATATAAAGCATTTACATCCAAACACGTGAAAATAGTCAATATTAGGTATTTTACCATGCCATAGTTCATATGGAGTTTTATTCAATTTTGATAAAATAATTACCCTATTGGATACATAGCATGCGGTATTAACGGTTTTGGTCCAAAAGTATTTTGCAAGATTGTGTTCATTAAGCATAGTCCTAGCTATTTCTTGTAGTGTTCTATTTTTTCTTTTAACTACGCCATTTTGTTGAGGTGTTCTATGTGCGGAGAAATGAGTCCTATTCCATTTTCATCACAAAATTTCTCAAAATTTTTATTAACAAATTCTCCTCCTCTATCACTTCTTATATTGTTAATCATGCATCCATTTTTATTTTGAAGCCTTTTACATAGTTTAGCAAAGTGTAAGTGTATTTCATCTTTGTGTACAAGAAATATTATCCATGTATATATAGTATAATTATCAACAATTACAAAGGTAAAATATTTTCCAGTCAAACTTGCTTTTGATGATTGTCCAAATAAATCCATGTGTAACAATTGTAGAGGCCTAATTGT
Organism: Aequorea victoria; assembly: GCA_032361285.1. NCBI lineage: Eukaryota > Metazoa > Cnidaria > Hydrozoa > Leptothecata > Aequoreidae > Aequorea > Aequorea victoria. The sequence goes on along the minus strand of JAUTBS010400482.1, from coordinate 9,355 downwards.
TGAGATATTGTTCTTTTTCTAGAAAGATGTTTTACTTTAGTTTTCATATTGGCATGCATCACAAATTTTATCTTTAACATATTTAGTTTTAGGGAGTCTCTTAATTAGTTCATTATTTGATAATTTTTTAATTAGATTCATACTAGCATATCCTAGTCTTCTATGTCATAACCAATTAGTTTCATTAATGACTACTAAGCATTTTATATTTTGTGATTCAATTTCATCAAAGTCAATTGTATATGCATTTTCATTTCTATGACTAACAAATAAAACTTTATTATTACACATACTTTCTACTCTACGTGCATTACCTTCAAACGTTACATTATATCATTTATCACATAATTTACTAATACTTAGCAAGTTGTGCATTAATCTATCTACAAGTAAGGCATTTTCAATAGAGAGAGATGAATTCTTACCAATTGTGCCAAGTCCGAGAATTTTACCTTTGGAGTTATCACTGAAGCATACTTGCCCTCAATTCTTTGGTGTGATTGAAATAGATTTATTTTTATCACCCGTCATATGTCGGAAGTACCCACTATCTAGGAACCACTCGTCCTTGTGTGGAGTAGACTTTAAGTACACCTACAAAATTAATCATACAATTTCTTTTGGTACTCATTTTTTTTTGAGTCCTTCAATGTTAGTTTTTGTATGATAATTATTTTAGGAATTCAGATTTTATTCTTATCTTTGTCATTTTTTGTAATATGACCTAATTTACCACAATGTTCATAACATGATATTTCATAAGTTGTTAGGTCTTTTAAAAACTTTTGATCATTAGATTCTTCATAACCTATGCAGACCTTATTGTAAACACATCTTTGTTGTCCTAAAAATTTATTATGATTTTCTTCACCTTTTGTAAATTTTGTGGCAATCCCGAATAAATCACTTACTTTTAATTTCAGAGTTTCATTTTCTTTTTCTAAAAAAATTATTTCATGACTATGTGATGGTTTATCTTTTTCAAGAATTAATGTTTCATTCAAAACTTTTAATTCTTCAAGATCTTTTGAAAGACTTATCATTTTTTTTAAGAATTCTATTTTTTAATTCAATATTTTTAAATTCACAATGTAATTCATTAAAAGTATTTAGAAGTTCATCATAATCATTTAGGTTTAAGATTACCTCGTTCTCGCTGTCATTTTCTTCATTTGCTACGAGACAGAGATTCACAATCTCTTCATCGCTTGATGTTGATTTTTCTTGACTTTCGTCCGAGTCATACCATGTGACTTTCATTACTCTTTTGTTGAATTCTTTGGACTTCTCTTTATTTAGAAGAAGACAGTATGCCTTGAAGTGCTCCAGTTTTCTTACACTCGAAGCATATGAAGGGGTCCTTCTTGGTCATATCACTTTTGCTTGATTCTTCCTTGTTGAAATCCCTCTTAAAAGATTTTTTTTCAAGTTTCTTGATCTTTTAAGAAACTTGTTGAACTTTCGACTAACGAGTGCCATGTCTTCACTCTCATCATTGGAGATGCTTGAGTCTTCTTTGTTAGATAACTCTTGTTATGAATATTTTAGAGTCATTCCTCTCATTGTCTTTGGTTGCTCTGCTTCTAACCTTCCTTTCATGACAATCTCATGTGTCATCAATGACCTCATGAGTTCATAAAGGTTGAGCATATTGAGATCTTTTGCTTCTTGAATTGCTGCGACCTTTGCATCCTAACTTGTTGGCAAATATCTAAGAGTTTTTCTCATATTTTTCACGTTAGTATATATTTTACCAAGATATTTCAAAGAATTGATAATGTTAGTCAATCGAGTAAACATACTAGAGATATATTTATTACCATGCATCTTAAACAGTTCATACTCATGCACAAGCATACTAATTTTAGAGTCTTTAACTTAGTTTGTGCCTTCATGAGTTATTGCAAGTTTATCCCATATTTGTTTTATTGTTTCACATATGAATATTCTATTGTGTTGGCCCAAGGGTTATTCAATCATATCCTATCTTTGATTTTGACTTATAACAATAATTGATTTGATATTTACTAATGCTTGATTATGCAATAAGTTAATATCTTCAAGATTTAAAAGTACTAAAATCAAGATAAAATGATGCTTCGTACATCAGACTTTTGGAAAGCTCACACAATAGTCTTTATGATATTTGAGTTAACACCATTGTCACAAGTGTCGACCCCCAAGACTTTCCAGAGAGCACCAATTTCCTGCTTTGTTGAAAACACAAGGAAGTGTCGACACCAATGAAGAAAGTGTTGACCCCCTGAGTGTTCCAGTGAGCACCATTTTTCTGGAATGAAGAAATGTGAAGAAAGTGTCGACCCCTCACCAAATGTGTCGACACCAGAAGTTCCACAAGTAGAAGTGTCGACACCCACTAAAGAAAGTGTCGACCCTTGGTCATTCTAGTAAGCTCCAACTTTTTAGCTTATGAGAAAATCAAAGAAGTGTCGACACTAGTACCACTTTGTGTCGACACTAGGCACGGATTTTCAAATCGCTAAAGCTCTCCAACGGCTAGTTTTCAATATTTATTGCGCCATCAGAAGTTTCCAACAACTCTCTTTTGCCTCGGTTATATAAGGATTAAACTTTGAAGCTTCAAATACGAGAAGACATTTATTACTCAGCTGAACTACCAGATAACACACTCTTGAATACTCTATACTCTATTTTTCTGTGTCTTCTGATATATCTCTCTTCATTTATTGTAAATCATTCTAAGTAAGAGATCATTAATTGTAAAGAGAGATTTTCATTAATTGTAACCTCCTCACATAAATGAGACATCACTCTACACCATCCTATATTACTTCTTGGCTACTCTTTGCCATAAAAGAAGGTGGTTACGATTCACCCACTGAAGAATCTGTAAAGTGGATTCGATTCACCAACTGAAGAATCCGTTTGTACGAGGCTTCGATTCGCCCATCAAAGAATCGGTCTTAGTGGATTAAACTCCCAAGATGCTTGGGGAGTGAACGTAGGTCAAGGTAGACTGAACTACTATAAATTCAGTTGTATCTTTCTCCTTTAAACTCTTTAATTTCAGTAATTATTTTTATCTACTGTGTTTCTATTCCGCAAATTAAAAAGAGTTTTTAAAAAGTTTTTAAGTTTGCCAAACAACCCATTCACCCCCCTTTGGGTTGATTTTCGGGACAACACACATTAATAGGCACATGCTGCCAACCATAATCTAGGTGAATGCGTCTCCATAAGCTTAACAACTGCCTGGGTTTTGGCCTCCACCCAAATTTGCACCGATCCACGACTCGAGTCGATCGACAGACCAGTGATTATCCATTCCCCATCCAACTGAGACGCATCGCCAGCCCCCATCTGCTTCCCTCCTGATAATTCCAAGCACTTTTTGACTCTCTTTTCAAAGTCCTTTTCATCTTTCCCTCGCGGTACTTGTTTTCTATCAGTTTCTTACCCATATTTAGCCTTGGATGAAATTTAGTGCCCGATTAGGGCTGCATTCCCAAACTACCTGACTTGCCGATAGCGCCTCGTGGTGTGATAGGGTCCGAGCATGGCGTGGCTCTCACCCTCTCTGGCACCCCTTTTCAAGGGACTTAAAAACGATCCATCGCTGATGATGCTTCTCCAGACTACAATTTGAACGATGAGGTCACTTGATTTTCAAGCTTAGTTATTCCCGATTCGCTCTCCATTACTAGGGGAATCCTAGTAAGTTTCTTTTCCTTTGCTTATTGATATGCTTAAACTTAGCGGGTAGTCCTGTCTGACCTGGGATTGCTATCGAGACACCATAACAATGGTGCTATAGGATCAAGGGAGCCAACCCGTACCGACAAGGGCACACACGACATGATGCAACAGTTTATCAACCACCACTTGTCGTGACGTCTGTCGTTGAGAACTCTTGTTTAGGCTAACTGTTAACGAGTGCACACGGAGGGCCAATATCCTCCCATCGCACATCTACCCTTCTATATAATTTCCACAGATTATTGGCGATCATGTCGTTATTACCATTATGATTAACAATTATTATGTCCAAACTTGATATATTTCTTGCTCGTTATTGGCAATGAGATCATGTAGTTTTATCTAGATAATTAAAAATATAAATATTTTTTACAAGGAAAAAAGTGATTTGTGCTATCACATTATTTATACCGTTTATCGTATGCCGTGATTATATTCAACTATAATTATTTTGAATATCCTGCTTTATAATCATATTCTATTATGTATGTTTTTCATTCACTAATTGTGAGTTGACATTGTATTTCAACAGATTTTAGGTGATCGGTCAATGAGGTAGTAGAAGATTTTGTAGTGTTTTGAGATCCAATAGTAATGACCTCTTAAGACATTTTATTTTTTATTTTTCTTTGAGACGTTATTATCTTTAACGATGAGTTAATTTCTCGATAAACATGGTTGGTTGTTGTTTTAGTGGGTTTTTTGTGACGAGTTGATTTTTCTTTGAGACATTATTATCTTTAATGACGAGTTGATTTCTGAATAAACATGGTTGGTTGTTGTTTTAGTGGCTTGTTTGTGACTCACAGATATTTATCATATTTTGAATTAATTATTTACTGGTATGTGAGATATATATGTCAAGACTTGTTATTTTATAGTATTTTTAATCGTTTGACTTTCGTTGCTCATTAGGCCAAGGCTAGTGGTCCATGGCCGGTCATGTCTTTGAGTTTGAGGTGTGACAAAAATTGTATCAGAGCTTAGATTTATTATATTCTAGATATTTTGAATTGTATCATATCATTAGTTCATTATATTATTAGTGGAGGTCCGAGGTTCCTAGAGTCCTATAAGTTTGTGTATTTGTGAGTAAATAATATGTTATGAATGTATACTACCTTATTCAACTTTATAAAACGACTGTTACTATCTTAGCGGTGTTTTGTAAAAAATTAGTTTAGGTGTTTATAGTGATCTTTGTTTAAAGGTTTGGTTGATAGTAGTATCTTATATTGGGTGAATATATAATAATAATAATAATAATAATAATAATTGTTAGCCTAAAAACTATTCAATCAAGTTTTTTTTTGGTTTTGACTTAACAACATATTGATTTGATCTTTTAGGAGTTTGTTAGCCAAAATAAATTGATAAATTATGATTGTTTGTGCATCATGAAATTAACTTTACAACATAATTGATTTAATCTTTTGGGAGTTTATTAGAAAAATATTCTTGATTATCCTAATGATTTGTCTATCTATGAGAAAGATTTTTTCAGGAGTAATCAACTTTTTATAGCCCAAGACTCCAGCAATAAGTCAAGAGAATGCATCGAAGATGTGGAAGACTTTTGAAGATAGCTGAGCCCAAGAAGAAAGATTGCACTTCAGTAAAATCAAAGGGTCGACACCTAGAAGATTGAGTCGACACTTGGAAAACTATATCCCAGATTATGAAGAGCACGGGAAAGGGTCGACACCCAAGCAGAAAGGGTCGATACTTCATATAGATGTTATAGCAGAAAGGGTCAACACCCAAGAAAAAAAGTCGACACCAAGGCTGTTCCCGTGAGCACTGGTTTAGTTGAGTCTCAAAATGAAAAGAAAGGGTCGACACCAAGAAGGAAAGGTCGACACCTCCAGAACCAGCTATTTTAGATCTAGACCGAATGGGTCGACACCTCTGAAGGAAGGGTCGACACCTTGGAGCTTCCCGTGGGCACTAACTTTTTAGAATCCAAAAATACAAAGGAATGGTCGACACGAAGGTTGATTGACTCCACACCCAGTCTGCCGAGACCATTTGTGTCGACACCTGCGCGGAAATTTCAATTTTTTAAAGCGTCCAACGGCTAATTTTTCTGAGCAATAAATGATGCAACGGCTAGTTTTTCAGCAATAAATGATGCAACAACTAGTTTTTCCTCTCCAATGGCTCTATTCTTGATCTCTCATTTAAATACCCACATTGAAGATCATAATAGCTATGCAAGTGATGCAAGAAAAAGGAACAAGGATCTATCAATAAAAAACATCTCCCAGATCCAAAAACACTGTGCTAAAGAGTTCATACTCTGTTTTTATTCAGAATTCTTTCTGAATATTTCTCTCTCTTCTCATTTTTATTTGATTGTAAATTTTTTTGAGAGAGAGTGACATTTGTAGTGAGGTATACTTGATTGTAAATCACCTCACAAAAGAGATCATCATACTTCAACACCTCCTAAGCCAGGTTACGATTCACCTACTCAAGGAATTTGATTTCGTGGCTACTCTTCGCCCTTGTTTGAAGAAGGAGGCTACTCTTCACCCTTATTGAAGAACGTGGTTGCTCTTCACCCGATAGGAAGAAGGCGATTACGATTCACCCAAAGGAATCTGTGTATTAAGGTTTTGATTCACCCGCAAGAATTCGATAGTGAATTTTCAAGGTACTTGCAGAGTGAACGTAGGTCGAGTTGACCGAACCACAATAAAAATCGTGTTTACATCTCTCTTTCTTTAAACTCCTTTAATTTTTTCTCTTAATTATTTTTATTCCGCTGCATTAACTTGATAATCTTAAAAAGAGCTAAAAGAGTTTAAAAGTCTTCCATCAACCCATTCACCTCACCTTTGGGTTGATTCTAGCTAATTAAACTAAAACTTCTAAGTTATACCTTAGGTTTACAATTGGTATCAGAGCAAGGTTCTGATTTTATTAGGCTTAACATCCTACAGTAGGTCATATGGCAAACATGAACCAATCTTGCATTTTGGCCGAATGCCAATCAGCTTTTAGACCTCCATTATTTAATGGGTCTAATTATACTTATTGAAAAACTAGGATGATATTTTTTGTCCAATCACAAGACATGGCTACATGGAGAGTCATTGTCAATGGTTTTCTTATTCTTAGTACCATAACTGAGGGAAAATCAATCCCAAAACCAGAAAATTTATATAATGATAGTGATTGGCGAATGTTGCAAACAAACTCAAAAGTTATGAATTTTCTACATTGTGCCCTTGGTTCTGATGAATTCAATCGAATTCAAGAATGTGATAATGCTAAATAAGTATGGGACATGTTGCAAATTGCACATGAAGGGACTAATCAAGTAAAAGATAAGAAAATCGACTTACTTGTTAAAGATTATGAAATGTTTAAAATGCACATTAATGAAAACATTTTTGATATGTTCTTTAGATTTAACATCATTATTAATAATATGAAATCTCTTGGAAAAACTTTTTGTAACGTTGATCTTATTAGGAAAATCCTGAGATCTCTTCCGAAGGAATGGAGACCGAAGGTCACGACCATTAAAGAAGCAAATGACCTCACCATTCTCGGCTTGGATGAGTTGTTGGGTTCTCTCCTAACCCATATTTTATTCAAAGGACCTCATTAGGTAAAGCAGAATTAAACACTAGATGAAATTTTTGGTAAACTCTAAAAAACAAAAAAAAAAAAAAAAGAATTAAGGCTCCATAAATCAGATTAGTGATCTTATGGACTAAGGAAAGAATTTAAGACTTGAAAAATATAGGAAAAAAATAATCCAAGGAATAAACCTACTCTTCAATAATTAATCAAACAACCAACAACCAAAAAGATAAATTATGGGTTAGATCCCAAAATAAAAAATTAAACCAAAGAATTCATGAATTAATTTATTATGCCCAAATTAATATTTAAAATCCTAACTTATTAATTCATGGCCCAATTGAATGAATGGCCCATGAAAATTTGAAAAAGCCCAAATCAATGAAAAAATCCCAACAAAATAATGTTTACCCAAATAAATTAATTAGGGCCCAACAACCCATTTTAAGTCTTCCTAAAATAAAAAAAAAAAGCAATAAAAAAAATAAAATAATATATATACACCTCCCTATATATTCATATTTCCATGGAAAGAGAGAATATGGATATGAAAGTTTTTGGAGAAAATGGAAAATAAAGAATTTAAAAGGGGATCTACATCAAACTAATTAATCAAAATAAATAAATAAATAAACAAAGGAGAGATATTGTGATGGAATTTCTATCACCAATGGAAGCAATCTAATTTCTTCCCTTCAATTAAAATAATAATAATAATAAAAATAAATAATATATATATACAGAGTTCCATGGAAAGATGGAATGATTAATATGTCAATTAATGAAAGAAAAGAAAATAAGAAAATTTTGAAAATTTTTCCTAAAAAAAATAAAAATAAAATAAATAAATAAAATAGGATCCCTCTTCCCACACTTCTTTCAAACATTTTTTCTCCTCCTTCTCTCTAAGAAAATTAGCAGCAATGACTCGTAGGACAGAAAATCGAGGAGGGAACTTTCCAGAACCAAGGTATTCTTACGCCTTATCCTTCTCTGGTACATATGATACTTTATTTTATGCTTCGCACTTTTTCATATCTCACGTATGTGCCTCATCATTGGAACTACTTCTGAAATCTAGTGACACAACTATGTTAGGAGGACTTTTATCTAATCTTTACGACCTTTTCTCTTCTTGAATCAAATACCCTTGTAATCATTTGTTTTGACCACCTCCGAATCCTTGTGGTGGAAAATAACCTTCCTTCAAACCCTAATGGATTATTTGTATGAGAGTAATCTTGTGAGTTAACTACTTTTGAAACCCTATCTTGAGACTAGACATGATGGTTTGAATTGAAGCGCGTTTGGCCGACATAACTTCAGAGAAAATTATCTAGTTTGACTCTTTAAACCTATTTTCTTGAGATGATAATAGTACTCAATTGATCCCAATCATGAGAATCTTTCCCAAAGTATTCGTTTTACTGTTCTTGCCATTCCTCCTTGTTTGTCCATATGTTGAACCATTTCACACAAATTTGATCACATTTCGATTATGGAAAATTCTTACCATGGATTATCGAGTGACGTCCGAATCATATAATGAATTCCTCTTTTAAGATGTAGAACCTCAACTACAATCTCTAACAAAACCTAAAACTATGCCTATCAAAATTGCGAGATTGAAAGTTAAGTCCCATAAATTAGTGAAGATGAGACTCATAAAATCAAATATATTGTCTTACAACACACCGAATCTATTCACCCGGAAGATGGCTACACCGTCGAGTCTATAAATGTAACATCCAAATAAAACTACTCAATTGAGTTATGATAAGAAAATACAAATCACCCCTAGAATCGATAACTAGTCCAATTAACTAAGAGTTCAAAGATGCTATTTTGAAGTTGATCTTTGATCTGATAATCTGTATTTGCGAGTCAAATAAGGATAATATACCAAGAACAACAATTTGGAGTTTGTTGATACCTGGATTTGAATAGACTGGAAGTGACCCCCAAGATCCGAGTGGTTCGTAATCTTCACGTCGAGCAACCTGCAAAAGATAGAAACCTGGGC
>JAUTBS010400471.1:0-10204 GCA_032361285.1 Aequorea victoria | reverse complement strand
GAAGACTAAAGAACTCTCCAAAATATGTCTGATATTTGGTGTAGGAGAGATACATAATGAAGAGCCAATCGTCTTCTATTTAAAACGCTCGCTGAAGCCCAATCTGCCATGGGTCCGCTCGAGCGGTCAAGGAGTCCGCTCGAGCGGACCCTATCTTCAAAGATAGAACCGAACCATACGAAAATCTATCTTCTTCAACACTTTTTGGAAGCCTTCAAAACTCATCAATAAACTTCCAAACCTATCACAAATCAACCTGATTTACTTCTAAACACAGCTGATAACAACTATTTCTAAAAGATGATAGATTCAACACAAATACCGAAATAATTCTAATTACCACAAATGCAATTTACAAAAGGAATTATTTAATTAATAAATATTAATCAAATATTCCTTACACTTTGGATCTCCAAAAATACTTTCGAAGACCTTTAAAGAATATGGACACCCGATGTGCTCTCCAAAAAAAATGTCTTTCACAAATTTAAAGATCTTACATATTAAATTATGTAAACAAAATTAACAAAATAATATTAATACTTTCGTTTTAACCACTCAAAGGTCATAAAAAGAAATTTAAAGGTCATGGCTAAAAATAATAATAATAAAATAAAACAAAATTTTACCAAGTTCTTATTTGACTTTCCTCTCCAAAATAACAACTCTAAATTGAAGTTAAATTTCAAGTGACTCAAATTTGTCATTAAGATTTTAAATAAAAAAAACAAAAGAAAGATCATGACTCAAATAATTAAATTGACTAAAACACACTATCTCAAGTAGCACAAGCCACGTGTAAGGCTCAAGTTTTAGTTTGATAGAAATTAAATATTTTTAAAATCTTGAAACTACGTTGATTTAATTTTGGTTCAGAGTTAATCTCGACTTTGAAATATAGTTAACTCTTATAATAGTTACTGTCACAAATTAAAAAAATATTAGAATTTAGAATTGACATATGATGAGTGATAGAGTATGTGACAACCTAATTATGATGTACTCTTTTTACTGTGATGTCATTATTTAAATTATTAAATGAACCTCTAAAATTCATTAAAAATAAATTATTCATACTTAAACTACGTTTGACTTGATTTCAATCCGGCCTTGGGTCCGATTTGGATACGTAGAAAACCTATATAAAAAGGTACATGTCATACCCACTCTCCGGAGGATAAATAAATCTATTCAGAGTGATGCGGCACAAACTCGCCTCATTCAATCTTATATAAAAAGATAACATCAAACATTCTTCATAGATAATTTAAATCATCACTAGAATCCAAACAAACAAACTACAAAGGGGTCCTCTATCCCTATATACAAAATACAACTTTTAATTAACGGGATATTCAATCCCAACCATAAATACAACCTGATAACCATCTATACAAAATATTACATCCGAAAAGAAGTCTTATACAAAAATGTCTTCATCTCTCAAAAAGATCCTCCACCTGGCACTAGTGGACTAATGTCTACTCCGTGCGAAAATCTGCAACCAAAAAAGTTACAGCAGAGTGGACTTAACATCATAATAAGAAGTATACAATAACAGAGTATAAGCATGTAGGTTTTCACACTGAAAACGACACATTTGTTCTAACAATGTAGGAGAAAGCATACTCAGGATTCGGCTCATCAAAACTTTTCATGCTTTTGGATACAATCCCACGACCAAACTTAAAAATTCTTAAAACATTTCAAACCCCGGCCCTACGGCCCATCTTATGATTATAATAAAATATTTTAAACCGGTCCTACGGCCCATAACTTACATGATAATATCTGACCCAACGGCCCAAAATAGCTTAAAAACTTTCATACCGACGCAACAGCTCAACAACCAGCTTAGAAAAACATTAATTTGGTTTCTAAACTCACGGCTCATTAGCCCAACACATAAATGATTAATAGCAATATATATGTGCTCACTAGCACACACACATACAATATCATTTAGTGACCAAGTAGTCGTTTAACCTCACGACCGGGAGTTCTGACGATACCGCTACCTCAATCACAACGCACTTCATTTGAGTTGCGGGTGTGAGGGCCACTCATTTAACACTAGTGGTAAGTGCTATAACCGCCTACTACTGGGCTATGCCCCCATCGGGGCTAAAATACGTCCATCGTTGGACTTCGCCCCCAGCGGGGCTATATATATATAACACCCACTTTTGGGCTACGCCTCCAACGGGGCTTGGGATGGTTACCCACAATAACTTGGTACTTTCTGAAAAAGATAATATATTTTAAAGAAAATATATTTTCACACACATAAGTAACACATGCTCTGGATCTTTATATGAAAAGAGAAACATATTTCAGAAACACGAGCAACACATACTCATAAATATTTTTCACAAAACTCTTTTACAAACATGATGAGAAATTATAACATAATGCATAACAACAAAACATGCTCATAATGTATTTAAAATATTTCACAACATACTAGTTATTATGACATTGCTAGTCACTCTCACCTGATTCGAGTATCTCAATGATCACCTCTTAAATCTTGAGGCATCGCTCCACTGTCCGTAGTTATCCCTCTAGGACTTAGATTTCATAACAATCCATGATTGGGCATCAACTCATACCTCAAAAGCATTCTAAGATCCTATTACCTGACCCCATGGTCTCAAAGGATCATTAGTTCCTTGTGGAACATCACATCTTTTGTTTCTTAAAGATTTCTCAATCCTACCATGTTTGGTAAATATATTTTAGCATATTTAACATTCATAATAAATTATGTTAAGGTTTCAGGAGTTATATATGGATGTCATCTATATTTTTTATGAAAAAATCTAAGGTCAAAAGCGGCCACAAAAGCTTTGAATTACTATTGGAAAAATGCTATCTCACATTTTTGGGTAGACTTAAACTTGAATTGGGTCGACTCACATGCCTCTAGGTCGACTCACAACATCTTTTGGTTGACTCACGCTCACGACTAATAGAGAAATCGAGAGTCACACACTTTGAGTCGACTCATGGACCACTTAGATTGACTTAGGGCCTCGCCTGAGAATGATACAGAGAGCTAATAGGTTTGAGTTGACACACAGCCCATGCTGTGTCGACTCAAGGTCTCGACTGATAGAGATACCGAGGGTGAACAGGTTTGGGTCGACACAATGTCGTGCCAGAGGAAGAAATAGAGAACACCAGGGTCTGGGTTGACACAAGGGGGTGTTAGGTCGACTTACCTCTACGCCTGCTAAAGATATTGAGAGCAACAAAGCTTGGGTCGACTCACAGGTCACTGTGGGTCGAGTCACATCCTCGTCTGAGAGATATACAGAGAACACAACCTTTTGGGTTGACTCACAGGCTCACATGTGTCGACTCACCAGCACTGAAAAATGATACTTTGTTTTTATATCACTGAAACAAGGCTCTATTTGGGGGGGAAATATGGTTTTTGTCCATATATCTCAGGATCTACTACTTCCATCCTCCTCCTTCCTCCATAACCTATGCATGCATAACTCTAACACTTCATAAAAGATCATTTCTATGAAGATTAAGACATTAAACTCCAAATTTCCATAATTAATGGAGCCAAGGATGGATACAAGAAAGATCCATATGTATGCATGCACTAAAACTCTAAAGAACATGACAGGGGGTTTCTTCGTCAACAAAAGAGATAGAAGATACGATGGTGATAAAGTTCATTCTTTCACAGATCTTCTCTCTCTAGGTCTTGCACGCCAAAGGTTAGCTCCCAAAAGATACTGGGATATCAACGAGAAAAAACTCCAAGAACACCTCAGAGATTTCTACACTTCTTCTCATTCTCTTCTCTTCTTCTTCTTTTCTAATCCTGGCATGAGATAGCTCCATCCTTTAGCACCAGCGCCCTCTCTCTCTACAAACTCCCCAAATCGCCCTCTCTCTCTAGAACTCGGACAAACTTTGGAAATAAATCTCAGATTTCTCCAAATGAGATCTTTGGTCAGAAGGAGAGAGAAAGGTGTTTATATACATACAACCAACTCACTTCTTGTAATGATGAAAGCACAGGGGTGATGGGACTAGACATAAGGGTTGGGTGGAATCCCCTATGACACGGCCCTTGTTGCAACACTCAACCTTCAACACTTTTAATCCTTTATATATATTTTGATTTTTAGGGATTAAATTACTTGGTCTAAAATATACTTGAGTTCTTCTTGTTTTGGAGTTTAAGAATTAATTTCTATTTATGTTTCAATTAAAATAATTGGGTCTATATTGTATTTGTTTTTGAATTTCATAATTTATCTTGATCATAATCCAAACAAAACCTCTCTTAGGCCTTAAACAAGATTAATTATATTTTAAGATTTTTCTTTAAAATATTATGGGATGTTATAGTACAATCACAATAAAGTAAAATTCAAATTTTTACTTAAATAAATTAAAAATCTGAATTCACATAAATGGGAATAGTCATAATGCTTTGTGAACCCACGTAAGTGCAGTCACAACGTTTTGTGAATCTGCCCAATTAAGGCATATTCAAAAAAAAAAAGTTATTAAAAACAAATGAGTTTTATATTCATTAAATTTAAAACTACAAAAAAAAATATTTTAAGAACTACGACTAGCTTGATTCTAGTTCGGTTCTACGCTCGACATAGATACGTAGGCAACCTATTCATATAGGTGCAGCCGTAAATATAAATAAATCAAAATATCATTCAAATTAATAAAATATTATTATTAGTGTTTCCTACTCATGTAATAAGATGTGAGATATTAAAATAATTAGAATGAAATGATTTTTTCTATAAATAAATGAAGTAATTAAAAGATACATTCTATGTTGAATGAATTCGACTTACATAATAAAAATTTGTGTGACATATTATCATATAAGTGAGATTATGTTAAGTGATTAATAAAATAAAATTAAAAAAAAATTCCTAACACCCTCTCCATAGAAAGCCATCCATCAAATCCCAACGATTGTCACCTTGTCATAAGTCATCTTGCTTGCACCACTGCTCCATCGAGAGTCTCCATACAAGCCAATGCCACCATACACCGATGTGCAGGTCATAGAGAGTTCGCCAAAAGATCGTCAACGATACCACTTGTTATGAGATAATTTACTTAAAGAGTCTGTTATGACAAAAGGTTCCAAAAAGCGACTCTAGCAAATGAATAAGAAAGACGATCGTAGAACACGCACAATCACAATCACACAATAACACACAAGTTACGTAGTTCACTCAAATACAGGTTATGTTCACGGGGTTGTGGCAATTTCACTATGAAAGAGGAAAGAGAAGGATTACAATGTACCAGATAGGTTTTCTAAAATTTTCTGACTTCATATCTGACTCACATAGCATCCCTTTATATATAGGGGCTGCTAGGGTTACAACAAAACCCTAAAAAATAACAAAGTTCACGCCGTCATATTCGGACCTTCGAAGGGCACGTCCGAACATTCTTATCCAGTGTGTTTTTGAAGAACGTTGTCTCGATCTCGTCCGGATGTTCGAATTTGCATTCAGATATTTTTCCTTTTGGTCCCGTACATCCATACGGGCATCTGGACATTTTTCGCCAATAGCAGTGGGAGCAGGACTTCACCACAACAATTCTCCCACTTCAAGCCTGATCCTCAAATGTAGCTATTCACTGAACTTTTCCTCCTTGTTCCTATGCCACAAATATCATTACCCACAACCCATGTCACTTGTTCTCAAGCATGAAGGCCAACTAAAACTGCACACAGCTTCAGTTTATCAATTGTTACCCCTTTTGTCAACATGTCTACGGGGTTCTCTGCTCCTCGAATCTTCTCTAGAGACAGTTCTCCATTTTCAAGAAGACAACGTATGAAGTCGTACTTCAACTGTATGTCATTCGTCCTCGAATGGAATGTCGTGTTTTTAGCAAGAAATATGGCGCTTTGACTGTCACTGTACAAAGTTCCTCTTTCATCTGTCTTTCCCAATTATGCTAGAAAACTTGGCAGCCAAACCATCTCCTTGTCTACTTCAGTCACGGTTGCATACTCAGCTTCTGTAGTAGATAAATAGACCACCTTTTGGAGCTTGAAAGCCCAACACACAGCTGTACCTCCTAGGGTGTAGACAAATCCAGTGGCACTCTTCCAACTATCAACATCTCCTGCTAGATTCGCGTCTACGTAGCATTGCAGCTCCATTGTTGTTCTTGCAAAGCAGAGTGAGTTATCTGAGATTCCATTCAAATACCTCATTATCCACTTCACAACATTCCAGTGCTCTTTCTGAGGATTGCTCATATACCTGCTCATAACTCCCACTGCATGTGCAATATCCAGTTGTGTGCAAACCATGGCGTACATAAGACTATCAATAGTTGATGCATAGGGGACCTTACTCATGAAATCCCGCTCCTCCTCTATCTTTGGTGACTGGTCTTTGGTTAGCCTGAAGTGGCTAGCCAATGGTGTGCTTACAGGCTTTGCATTCTCCATGTTGAATCTGCTATGCATTTTCTTCACATATTCTTCCTGTGATAGCTTCAGAGTTCATTTGGCTCTACCTCTGATAATTCGTATCCCAAGAATTTGTTTGGCAGCACCCAAATTCCTCATAGCGAATTACTTTGATAGTTGCTTCTTCAGGTTGTTAATCTCTTCAATACGAGATCCTGCAACAAGCATATCATCTATATATAGCAACATGATAATATATGAGGTGTCAAAGAATTTAATATAGCAACAATGATCTGCCTCCAGTCTAGTGAACCCAGTGCTACTCATGAAGCTATCAAATTTCTTGTACCACTGTCTGAAAGCTTGTTTCAAGCCATACAAGCTCTTTTTTTAATTTGCAGATCATGTATTCATTTCCCTGTACCTCAAAGCTTTGTGCTTGTTTCATATATATGTCTTCTTCCAGATCATCGTGAAGAAATGCAGTTTTTGATATCCAACTGCTTAAGGTGTAGATTTTCAGCAGCCATAATTCTTAGTACTAATCTGATTGCCGTCAGCTTCACAACGGGTGGATGTCTTCTTCCAGATCATCGTGAAGAAATGCAGTTTTGACATCCAACTACTTAAGGTGTAGATTTTTAGCAGCCACAATTCCCAGTGCCAATCTGATTGTCGTCTTCTTCACAACTGGTGAAAAGATGTTTGTGTAATCAATGCATTTCTTTTGTTGAAACCCCTTTACCACTAATCTGGCTTTATAGCGCTTGCTTCCGTCATATTCTGACTTGATTCTGTACACCCACTTGTTATGCAGTAATTTCTTTCCTGTTGGCAGCTCGGCCAACTCACATGTCTGATTTGTCAGCAGTGAGTCCATCTCATCCTTCATGGCTAACTCTCACTTGACTAAGATCTTAATCTGTAAAGATTCATCATAACTTTTTGGCTCACCATTGTCTGTCAATAAGATGTAGGATAGAGATGGTGAGAACCGCTGTTGTGGTTTGATATTTCTAACGAATCTTCTGACCATGGTTGTTGGTGTTCGCTGCTCTGTCTGTAGATTCATATTTTTCTTATCTTCATTATCCACACCCTATGCTGCAACGTCCAGGATATCATCTAAGTTTACAAACTCAGACTTCAAGCTCACATTCCTACTCCTAACAATTTTCTTATTTTGATCATCCGAGAAACAGTAATCAAAAACTTTATCCTCCTCATACCCAATGAGAAAATATTTTTTGAATTTAGCTTCTAGTTTGTTCATATCGTTGGAGTCAATATGAACATATGAAGTACACCTAAAAACCTTTATAAAAGAAAGGTTTACCTTTTTCCTGCTCCAAACCACTTCTGGAGTCATGTAGTCTAATGGGACAGATGGTCCTTTATTGATGAAATAAGCTACAGTGTTCACTGCATCAGCCCATAAGTTTTTTGGAAATTCTGCATGTAGCCTCATGTTTCTTGCCCATTCATTCAATGTCTTGCTCATCCGTTTAGCTATACCGTTCTGCTGTAGTGTTCCGGAAATGGTCCTCTACATTTTTATCCCATTTGCAGCATAAAATTCCTTGAACTCTACATCAGTGTATTCTCCCCCATTGTCTGATCTCAAATATTTTAATTTCAACCATGTTTCAGTCTCAACCAAAACCTTATACTTTTAAAATGTTCCAAATGCATTAGATTTATTTTTCAGAAAATACACCCAGACTATTCTGCATAAATCATGAGTGAAAGTTATATAATATCGGGACCCACCAAGAGATGCAACAGGGGAGGGTCCCCACAAGTCTGTATGTACTAACTCTAATTTCTCAGATCTTGACTGTCTGCAGAC
The DNA here is from genome assembly GCA_032361285.1 of Aequorea victoria. NCBI lineage: Eukaryota > Metazoa > Cnidaria > Hydrozoa > Leptothecata > Aequoreidae > Aequorea > Aequorea victoria. The sequence goes on along the minus strand of JAUTBS010400471.1, from coordinate 1,916 downwards.
TTTTGAGAAACTAACCCTTTTTTGCTTCCCAAAGATACAACCCTAATAGATATCAAATTCAACGAATTTCAAAGCAGGTAGTTTACCTTTGGACAGAAGTACTTTCATACCTTTTTCACTCATGTGACCCAATCTGCGATGCCAAAGATTAGCCTCTGAACCAGCATCTGCAACTACAACTGTATCCCGGGTATTGGTGATCATGTAGAGAGTTCCTATCTTTATCCCCCGAACCACTACCATGGCCCCCTTTGTAATCTTTTACTGGCCACCTGCAAAGGATACTGCATGTCAGTGTGAGTCTAACTGTCCAACTGAGATCAAGTTCCTCATTAGTTTCGAAACATATTGGACTTTCTGAATCAACCAAGAGGTCCTGTTTGGCAGCCAAATTTGAATATCACCCATTCCTACAATGCTCAAAGCTTTTCCATCAGTCAAGTACACATTCCCAAAATTCTCAAACACATAGTTCTTAATAATCTCTCGGTGTGCTGCAGTATGAAAAGAGGCTCCTGAGTCTAAAACCCAAAAGTTAATAGGGATGTTCACTAATAGAAGTAAAGCATCTTGTATGACTTTAGTAACAACATTGACAAACTCGCCATCATTCTTCTTTTGCAGATCATTGTAGTCCTTTTTGAAGTGACCGATTTTGCCACAGTTTCATCATTTGTTTTTTTTTTCCCGTTCTAAATTTGCTCTTACTTTTTCTAAACTTAGACCTGTTCCGGTTGGAATTTTTGTCTGACCCCCTTCCTCTAGTCTTAGTGTCCAGAGCAGAACCTGAACTGTAAGTTTCACCCCAATCTCTTCGGCAAACTTCCTCACTCAAAATAAGATCTCTACTATGATCAAGTTTCAATTTATTTTTGCCTGTTGAGTTATTAATAGCCGTTCTCATGGCTTCTCAACTGTTAGGTAATGAGACTAAAATAATTAAAGCACGTATTTCATCCTCAATCAATCTCAATAAATGATAACTGATTTGTAATAGTATTGAAATCATTCAAATGTTTGCCTACTGATGTACCTTCTGTCATCTTCAGATTAAATGGTTTTTTAATAAGTTGTACGTTATTATTGGCAGACAGTTTTTCATACATACTTGACAAGGCCGCCATCAGTCCCGCTGTGGTTTTCTTCTTTACCACGTTATAGGCGACTGATCTGGACAGGGTCAGTCGGATGACCCCGAGCACTTGTATGTCAAGCAGGTTCCATTTCTCATCCTTCATTCATTCGGACCTCTTACCTAAAAGAGGACGTTATAGCCTTCTCCCATACAAATAATCCTCAATCTGCATCTTTCAGAATTTATAATCTCCGCCGTTGAACTTTTTGATTTCAATCGATTTTCCTTCGTCTCCTGTCATTCTTCCCACTCGAACCAAATGGCTCTAATACCAATTGTTATAGAAAAAGACCCCAAAAATTGATTATAGCAAATGAGCAAGAACGATCGTAGAATACACACAATCATAATCACACAATAACACACGATTTATGTGGTTCACCCAAACACGAACTACGTCCACGAGTGTTGCGGCGATTTTACTATGAAAGAGGAAGGGGGAGGATTACAAAGTGACGGCTAGGCTTTTTGAGTTTCTCACTATATTATTTGACTCTCGTAGCACCCCTTTATATATGGGGCTCTTAGGGTTATAACAAAATCCTAAGAAAACATAACAAATTCGCGTCACCACGTTCGGACGCCCGAAGGTTCTTGTCCAGTGTGTTTCCGAAGAACGTTGCCTCGATTGCTTCCGAACGTTTGAATTATGTCCAGACGCTCCTCCAGACGTTTTTCTCCCAAGAGTCTTCTGATTCCGTACGTCTGGACGTGAGTCCGGACGTTTTCCACTAATAGATATTGAGAGCAGGACTTCACCCCAACATTTATCATATCACAA
>JAUTBS010400460.1:0-10205 GCA_032361285.1 Aequorea victoria | reverse complement strand
GGTAAGCTCTTTCCTTCCAACTCCACAACTTCCAGATGACATATTTCACGAAGTAAGACCATGTCCCCAACAGGAATGGACACAGATAAACACACATCCAGAGGTTCAACCAAAAGCGACAAGTGATACAAAAATTCCAGTGTAGCAAAAGAGTGTGAAGAGCCAGAATCTATCAAATCTTTAGCAGGAACAGATGATATAACAATAATATCTTGCACCACTGAAGGTGAAGCCTCTACCTCCTCGCGTGTAAGAGCATACACACGACCCTGAGTAGTTGTATTCTAGTTCGATGCCCAGTTGGAAGTGGGCTGTCGCTGATTCCCTTGGCGGTTTTGCTAGACCGGAGCTGATCCACTGATAAGCGCGGGTGGCTTCTGAGCCTGAATAGGCTACTGAGCTTGCTGCCCTCTTGTTTCATTTTGCCAGCAGTCAGGGGAAATAGAGTCACCACGAAATGAAACTGGTCTTTTCTCTAGTGGCTAGAGTCACCTCCGTAGAGGGCTTTCCCCTAGACTTACACATAGTCCCATAACCCACAAGTCCCAGGATCGAAATCTGGCTCTGATACCAACTCTGTCACACCTCAATTTAGGAGCTATGACCGGCCATGGATCATGGGCTTTAGCCCACTGAACCAAGAAAGGCTAATCAATTAATTAGCTAACTATATGCCAATTATCCATTCTTATTACCGAATTAAACCATTAAATTCATAAATTAATATATTGGGACTAAACCGCCGAATCAAACCATAACCAAAATGGGGGAAAAACAACCTAACATCGAGATGATGAAGTCATCCAACAATCCATAAATAAATAGTTAACTATGCTGAGTAATTTAAATGCGAAAGCATAAAATATAAATAAAATGCATCCTAGAAGTCGTATACCGGATCCCCTGCAGAGTTCGAAACTAAACACATACATCGTCACTGAAAACCTAAAAATATGGGTGAAAACACCATCAGCAGTGCTGGTGAACGATGCACGCATAATATAATACAGTTCTGAAACCGGGAATAAAATAACTGATAAAAGAAACATATCATGGCAGTGATAACAGTATAGATAAACGGGATGATCGACACATCCAACAACCAACAATTCAAAATATTAAAAAAAAAAATCTCTCTTGTGATCTCGTTAACACGGCGAGTCACCCATAAAATCTCAAACAAGACAACAGAGTCCAAAATAAATGAAATCCTTGCATATAACATATGTCAGTAACATAAACATGTCCAACGGTAATAATAACAATAATGGTATACGATATAATCATGAAATAAAATGGGGAATAACCATCACACATGAATAACATCCTGGCAACAATAATAACCAAATGCCAACATATATATCTCAAGGCTGCCTCGGCCCGTTGGATCCAACATCGGACAGGAGTCACTACGGGATGGTGCCTGAGTCTTTTTCCACTAACGATTTCAGTTCAGGTCACCGAAAGCCCTGGACTATCCCTTGAACCGTTGAGCGACTAGAGTCACCACGGAATCAAACCGGTCTTTTCTCTAGCGGCCAGAGTCACCTCCGTAGAGGACTTTTCCTCGACTTTCATATAGTCCCAATAAAACATCAATATCGCACCAATAGATCAATAAAATTATATTTTATTGCATCTGAATAGGTTCTATCATGAATTTGAATTTAAAATATACTACAGATAGTACTTTACAGTTAAAAAGAATTTGAAACATACATATATTTTTCCACTTAAAATATTTAAGGAAAATAGAATTTTTAATGAAAATACATAGCGTACAAACACTCACCTGATATCCGTAGAAATAAAAAAAAAAAGAATTAGCAACAGGTATGATCTACGTCAACCTGAATAACAAGTGCACAACCAAAATAAACAATAAGTACTAACAACGTCTAACTATCCAAACAGACCTTTATCCGTTAGTTAAGATCTCAATTCTTTGTTTGTGATTTAACTAGTTTATTATTTGATTGAATGTATTATTTAAACTAATGCCCCAAAAGGCATCTTTACTCCTTTTAATTCTAGTTTATAAAGTTTTTCGTTTTATTAAGTTTAATTATTAATTAATTATAACTTATAATTAATCCATCATCCGATAATGTCTTTAACAAGTTAACTTTATTAAAAACATGATTTCAGTATGTACATTATCATCTAATAACTTAGTTAACATTAAAGTCCAAATAAACAGGTCATTAACAGTGTATAACAGTCAGAGAATAAGCCCTCAGCATATCTCCGTTCGGATGCCGGGGGAGTCCCGTCCGAATGGCCAACAACAGAGGGAGAATTCAGATGCAGGACACCACCGTCCGGACGCCGAACGAGCTCTGTCTGGACGGAGAACTCCCGAGAGCTCATCGTCCACAGCAACGAGCGCCGTCCGGACGGTGGTGAGTTCCGTCCAGACGGAACACCAACAAAGGCCAAAAATGAGTTTCTGTAAGTCGCGATTTTTGAGTTCGTTTTTTATCTCCTTCATCAAAACTTACATTTTTATGTATAAAAAGGTTATCTAACATGTTTCTAATGAGTTTCACAAACAAAATGATATAAAAACTTGATTTTGATTTTCATGCATATATATATATTTATTTATATATTGATCTTGTGTTTATATATATACTTTGTATATCAGAACAAGTGTATGCTTTGGTTTTTTATTTCAACTACAAAAAACCCTTTATGCCAATGTGTATCAATCTGATATAAATTAACTAACATGTGTTATCTACATATATCAACATATGTATACATTATGTATATATATATATATATATATATCAATGTTCATATTTGTAAAACTCAGAACGGAGGAGATAGAGAGAGAAAACCAACCGGAATCAAGACGACGAATCCGACGAGGGTGATGATCAGCGGCGTGCGACGGCGTGAGGTGGTGCAGCAGTGGTGTTTGTGGCTGGTTTGGGGGTTGAGATGAGGAGATGCAGAGATGAAGAAGAAGAAGGGTTAGAGAGAAGGAGAGATGGAATTGAGAGAGAGTGAGAGAGAGTACGTGAGGGAGAGGGAGATGAAAGAGGGCAGAGATTTAAATGGGGCATGATCAATTGGAAAAGGATCACCACTAATCTCACAATTTTCTCAACCAACATCCCAACCATCCAAATTTAAAAATTCTCTACCAAACTTATCCCAAAATTTTTTGAATTTATTATTTTTCATATTCTCCTACCAATTAACAATTTTCATATCCTATTTAAGAATTCTGAATATTTTCCTTTCCAATTAGCATTAATAAACAGAATTTATTTTATTGATTGATTTCCAACAATTTATTACTTCAATTAATCATATCTATAAATTAGTTAATTTAGTTAGTTAATTTTATGTAATTATTCTATTTAATTTGTTTTAATTAGATAACTTATCATTTTATTTGATCATGTGTTAATTAGTTAGTTTAATTAATTAATAGGTTTTAATTAACCAATTTAATTATTTAATAATTAAATTTAAAAAAAATTAAAAATATTTTACCGAGTTTTACATTCTTCCCCCTTAAAATAATTTCGTCCTCGAAATTAGAAACTAACCTCACGTGAACAAGAACGGGTACCGTTCACGAAACTCATCATCGCGCTCCCACGTGCCTTCTTTCACTTTGTGATTACGCCAAAGGACTTTAACAAGCCGAATATGTTTGTTCCGTAACAAATTTTCTTTCGTATCCAAAATCTGAACAGACTGCTCATCGTAGGACAAATCCTCCCGAACCTGAAGCGGCTCATAATCAATCACGTGCGTCGGGTTATGAATATACTTTCTAAGCATAGAAACGTGAAATACGTTGTGCACTCTCGCGAGGCTAGGCGGCAACGCCACACGGTAAGCTTCCTCACCAACACGATCCAAAATCTTGAAAGGTCCAATATACCGGGGACTCAACTTTCCTTTCTTGCCAAAACGGATCACTCCTCTCCACGGTGAAACCTTCAGAAAGACTATGTCGCCAACGACAAACTCCAAATCTCACTTATGCGAATCAGTATAACTCTTCTGCCGGCTTTGAGCTGTAAGGAGCTTATTCTGAATAATTGCAATCTTCAGTGTGGCATCCTCCACGAAATCTGGTCCGAGAAGCTGTCTCTCGCCAACCTCGTACCAACACAACGGGGATCTACACTTTCGCCTGTACAGGGCTTCATACGGTGCAACCTCCAAACTTGAGTGTAAACTATTATTGTATGAGAACTCCATCAATGGTAACTGATCATCCCAGTTACCCTTCCATTCTAAGACACAAGCCCTTAATATGTCCTTCAAGGTCTGAATGGTCCTCTCAGACTGACCGTCGATCTGCGGGTGATAAGCAGAACTGAAGTCCAACCAAGTACCCATAGCTGACTGAAGGGCACCCCAAAACTTAGAAACGAACTGTGGGTTACGATTTGAGACAATAGAAACTGGTGAACCATGGAGTCGAACAATCTCCCTAACATAAAGTTGCGCCAACCGGTCCAATGAATAGGTCATCTTAATGGCGATAAAGTGAGCTGATTTCGTGAGTCAGTCCACAATCACCCAAACTGCATCATGCCCACCACGAGTGAGAGGCAATCCCGACACAAAATCTATCGTGATGTTCTCCCATTTCTACTCGGATAGTGGCAATAGTTGAAGCTTTCCCGCTGGCCTTTGATACTCGATCTTAACCTGCTGACACGTGAGACATTGCGCCACAAACTCTTCTATGTCCCTCTTCATGCCATTCCACCAAAAGTGCAATCGAAGATCCCGATACATCTTAATTTCTCTCGAATGGGTGCTATACCCAGAACTGTGAGTCTCGGTCAAAATCTCATTCCTTAGTTCTTCGTCAACAGGCACGCACACCCGATCCCTAAACTTGAGAACTCCAACGCCACTGATATTGAAATCTTTGCTGTCCCCCTTGAGAAATTCTTCCACATTCCTCTTGCACTGAACATCCTCCTGCTGAGCTACACGAATCCTCTTCAACAAAGTCGGTTTTACTGTCAGCTGACTACACAATACAGTACTTCCCTGTTGCAGAACTTCTACTTTCATCCTTCTCAAATCCTTTAACAGTTGGGGTTGAACTGTCAAGGACGACAAGCTGCATCCCGAGGATTTTCTGCTCAAAGCATCATACACTTCATTAGCTTTTCCCTCATGGTAATGAATCTCTACATCATATTCTTTCAGCAACTCGAGCCAACATCTCTGTCTCAGATTAAGCTCATTTTGAGTGAAGATATACTCCAAACTCTTATGGTCAGTATAAATCTCATATGATTTCCCATACAGATAGTGCCGCCATATCTTCAGTGCGAAAATAATGACAGCCAACTCCAAGTTGTGTGTGAGGTAGTTCTTCTCATGAACCTTTAACTATTGGAAAACATACGCTATCACCTTCCCATCCTGCATCAGAACACACCCCAACCCTTGCCGAGATGCATCACAGAATATCACAAAGTTTCCTACTTCCGTCGGTAGAGAAAGAATTTGTGCCGATGTCAACCTCTGCTTGAGCTCTTAGAAACTGTGCTCACATTTGTCTGTCCATTCGAACTTCACTCCCTTCCGAGTGAGGCTGGTAAGTGGCAGGACAATGCGAGAGAATCCTTCCACAAACCGTCGATAATAGCCCACCAATCCTAAGAAATTGCGTATCTCAGTAACTAACGTCGGTCGCGGCCAATCAACAATCGCCTCGATCTTGCTACTATTCACAGAAACTCCATCCTTACCAACAACATGTCCCATAAAAGATACACTGTCCAGCCAAAACTCACACTTGCTAAACTTGGCATATAACTTCTTCTCCCATAGAGTCAGAAAGACCTCCCTTAGATGCTCTTCGTGTTCCTCCTCGTTCTTAGAATAAATCAGGATGTCGTCGGTGAAGACCACGACAAAACGATCAAGCTGTAATTTGAAAATCTTATTCATCAGATCCATAAAAGCCACAGGAGCATTAGTTAAGCCAAAAGACATAACCAAGAACTCGTAGTGATCGTAACGAGTCCTGAAAGCTATATTCGGGATATCTTCCTCCTTAACCTTTAGTTGGTGATAACCAGACCGCAGGTCAATTTTGGAAAATACATTTTCTCCTTGTAACTGATCGAACAAGTCATCAATCTGTGGTAGAGGGTACTGATTCTTGATGGTAACCTTGTTCAACTCCCTATAGTCAATGCACAGACGCATCGAACCATCCTTCTCCTTCACGAACTGAACTGGAGCACCCCACGGTGAAATACTGGGTCGGATGAAACCCTTGTCCAACAACTCTAAACTCCAAAGGTCCCATCATGTACGGTGCCTTAGAGATAGGCATGGTACCAGGAAGAAGGTCGATCGAGAATTTAATCTCATGATCAGGGAAAATACCAAGTAGGTCCTCAGGGAAGACATCCAAAAATTCCCTTACAATGGGAAGCTCCTCCAAACTCAACACAGGTGCCTTGGAAGCCACAACATAAGCCAAAAGGCCTTCACAACCTTTCCTTGACATCTGATTCGCATGAACACCAGACACTCCCATATCTCCCTGAAAGAAGAACTTCGATTGTTCAGGTATGCTGAAGACTACTCTTTTGTAATAACAGTCGATTGTCGCGTGGTGCTTGAAAAGCCAATCAATACCCAGAATAACATCGAAATCTCAGATTGCGAGCGAGATGAGCTCCACCGGTAAGCTCCTTCCTTCCAACTCCACAACTCTAAGATGACAAATCTCATTAAGCAAGTCGTTGTCCCTAACAGGAGTGGACACAGATAAACATACATCCAGATGTTTAACCAAAAGCGATAAGTGATACAAGAACTCGGGTGTAGAAAAAGAGTGTGAATAGCCAGAGTCTATCAAACTTTAGCAGGAACTGATAATATAACAATAATATCTTGCACTACTGAAGGTGAAGCCTCCGCCTCCTCGCGTGTAAGAGCATATACAAGACCCTGAGTAGGTGCATTCTGATTCAGTGCTCGGTTGAAAGTGGGCGGCCGCTGATTCCCTTGGCGATTCTGCTGGACCAGAGCTGGTCCACTGATAAGTGCGGGTGGCTTCTAAGCCTGAATAGGATGCTGAGCTTACTGCCTTCCTGTTTCTTTTTTCCAACAGTCACGGGAAATGTGGCCTGGCTTGCCACAGGTGAAGCATTGCTTAGGTGTACCATCGCAATTTGTGCCCTCGTGAGTGAGTCTTCCCACAACGGTTGCATGTCCTCTGATTTTTCTGCCGGGACTCATTACCAACCTGAGACTGGGACTGGTTCTGAGTGAAAAACTTCTTCGCTGGATTGCTGCCTCCAGAATTGATGCCTGATGGTTTCAAATTCTGAAACCTCTTGGGCTGCTACTCTCTACACTTCTGTGCCTCGTCCAAACTTTTTTCGGCCAACAAAGCTTTAGCCACCACTTCTGATAGGGTCTTTGCCTCAAACAACGAAACCCTGCTACGAATAGCCGAGTGAAGTCTTTGCTCAAATAGGACCACCTTGTCCTTCTCCCCCGCTACATACTGCGGTGCAAACCTCAATAATTCTGCAAGCATTCCTTCGTACTCGGCCACTAACAGGCCCTTCTGCTCCAGAGTTAGGAATTTCACCTGTTTCTGTTTCCTGATTGCCTCTGGATAAAACTTCTCGTCAGATACCTCTAGGAACTTCTTCCAGGTCAGCTCCTGTTCTCGGTCTCCATACTGGCGCTTCACCATGCGCCACCAATGTTCTACTTGCCCTTTCAGAATATAAGTTGCCAAAAAAACCTTGTGCTCGTTGGTTCAGCTAAGTCTGTCAAAAATATTCTCCATCTTCATTTTTCATGTCTCAGCGTCATCTCGATTAACGGATCCCTTCAAGGCCGAAGGATGCGCCTTCAAGAACTTCTCGAACATTGAGCCTTTGTCCAAGATCATCGGTCGGTTCGCTCTTTGCTGAGGCTGGAACCCAGCAAACATGCCTGCCAAGGCTTGGAAAGCCTGGTAAGCTCCCTCAGTAGTCGGATCAATAGGGGCAGCGGGGGCTGCTGGAACGGTCTGTGCTACAGGAGTAGCCGGGACTGCAGGAGCAACCGGTGGCACTGGAAGAATGCTAGATGCCTGATCCTCCTTAACATTCTGAGGAGATGCGTACCTCGAAGCCACATTACATCGTGGGCGAGCCATATCACTGATAAATAATGCACAACATGAACATGTATAAGATAAAATATGTCAGCTATAAATAAAAATTTCAGGGATCCCGACTCTACTAATGATGTATGCAAGTATGATACTCTCTAGAATATAGATTGTTTTTAAAACTAAAGCTCTGATACCAACTCTGTCACACCCCAATTTTAGGAGCCGTGACCGGCCATAGATCATGGGTCTTAGCCCACTGAACCAAGAAAGCCTAACTAATTAATTAGATATTTATATGCTAATTATAAATATATTTTTATCGAATTAAACCATTAAATTCATAAATTAACATTTTGAAACTAAACTGCCCAACCAAAACCATAACCAAAACTGGGGCAAAATAACCCAACATCCAAATGATGAAGTCATCTAACAATCCATAAATAAATGGTTAACAATGCTGAGTAATCTAAATGCAGAAGCATAAAATATAATGAAATGCATCCTAGAGGTCGTATGCCGGATTCCCTGTAGAGCTCGAAACTAAACTCATGCCTCGTCGCTGGAAACCTAAAAATGTGAGTGAAAATACCATCAGCAATGCTGGTGAATGATGTACGCATAATAAAATACAGTTTTAAAATTGAGAATAAAAGAACTGATAAAAGAAACATATCATGGTAGTGATAACAGTATAGATAACGGGATGATCAACACATCCAACAACCAACAGTTCAAAATATTAAATTTTCTTTCTTTTCTTGTGATCTCGTTAACACGACGAGTCACTCATAAAATCTCAGACAGGACAACAGAGTCCAATAAATAAAATTCTCACATAAAGCGATATACCAATGACATAAAAATGTCCAATACTATCAATAATAATAATGGTGTACGATATGATCATGAAATGAAATGAGAAAACCAACCCACAGGAACAACATCCTGGGCAACAATAGTAATAATAACCAAATGCCAACATATATATATCTCAGGACTGTCTCGGCCCGTTGGATCCAATATCGAACAGGGGTCACTACAGGATGGCGCCTGAGTCTTTTCCCACTGACGATTTCAGTTCAGGTCACCGGAAGCCCCGGACTGTCCCTTGAACCGTTGAGCGACTAGAGTCACCACAGAATCAAACCGGTATTTTCTCTAGCGGCCAGAGTCACCTCTATAGAGGGCTTTCCTCTGGACTTTAATATGGTCCCAAAGTAAAATTAATATCGCACCAATAGATGACAAAAATATATTTTGTTACATTTAAACAGTTTCTACTATGAATTTAAATTGACAAGCTAATACATGTATATCATTGAAGTTGAAAAACATTTGAAGCATACATAATATTTTCCACTTAAAACATTTAGGGGAACAAGGATTTTTAATTAAAAATACGTAGCGTCCAAACACTCACCTGATGTCGGTTGAAAGTATGAAATGAAATGTAATAGCAGGATGTAATCTACATCAACCTGAATGATAAAATGTACAACCACGAATAAATAACAAGAACAGATAACGGTCTAACTATCCCAGCGATCCCTTAACTGTTAATTAAGATTTTACGTCATTATTTGTGGTTTATTGTTGATTTGTACATTAATTTATTTTTATTACCATCTTACAATATTTTCTGGTTATTAAATTAATTACTAATTACTTTTGATTCAATTATTTAATTCTAATCTAACAAGGTTTTAATCAAAATAGATTCATTGAAATATATTTTTAAGTGTTTGATAATATATACATTAAGTAAATAAACATTAATTTACTATAGCATATTATTAATTTATAGAATTTTTATTTTAATTTAACATGTGAATTGATCTGGGCTTAAAAGTACACTTTTAAGCCCTCCAACGTACAAAGTTATGTTATTGAGTCGTTGTTATAATTCGTGTTTTAGTGTGTTTTTGTGCAGCACTAGGTACATCGAGACGTTTGCTAAAATGAAGTTAAAAAGTAAGAAACAAGGCTTAAGGGAGCAAATTGTGAGCTTTTGGAGTAAAAGCAATGAAAATGAACAAAGTGCAACACGTCCGGACGTGCTTGGCCAACGTCCGGACGT
>JAUTBS010400449.1:0-10206 GCA_032361285.1 Aequorea victoria | reverse complement strand
CAGTATGTGTTAAACAGATTTTCACCCCTACCTTTGATGACTTCTAGGTCTCGATTTCTTCATAAAAACTTAGATAACTTCATAATCTAGCTCTTTGCAAATTAACATTTTTCATGAACGTTTATTATAAGAGGTGGGACAGATTCTGGAAATTTTGAAAGTAAGGATCCAATAGGTCATTTGTAAGCTTGACTACTTAGACCTAAGTTTTAGACTTTGGAAACCATGCGGGCACCAAAAGTAGTTAAAAAGAAAGTGTTAAGAGGAAAATAACTCATGTGCATTATAGCACGAGCATGCATTAGTTTATTTGGTTATGGTGTTAAGATACAGTTGTATCTTTGTGTTAGGTGTTGTTAGAGCCAGAGCACCGGACGAGAGCCGAAAGGCATAGCTTGAGCTTAAAGCACTTTTTGTGGTGTTTTTTTTCTTCTGTGACTAGCTTAGTATTATAAATGGTGTGAATGGTTAAACTCCTTACAATGCTATGCTATATGCTATTTTGGAAAGAACGATGATACTTGATGATTTTACTTTGAGAAGAAAATTATCTTGTGAACTCAAGTATTTTGTGAAATGATCTAATGGCATGTTCTGAAACTTGACTATAAGACTGGATGTTTTTCAAAGAACACAAATTGATTATTATGATGATAGCCTTGATATGAATGGATATATCACACAAAGGACCAAACGTGGGTATACGTCATGGTATTATATATATATATATATATATATATATATATATATATGGTACATGCCATAGTGTGATGTTATATTATGAATATATCGCACGATTTACCATATGTGGGTATATGCCATAAAGATTGCTCTTAGCCCTGTCCACTGAGTTGGCTAAGAATTTTTCAGCTCTACTACTAAGCATTATTGAGGTGGCCCAAAAAATGATTCTTAGCTCTTTCCACTGAGTAGGCCGAACATTCATGGTAACAGTATTGTAACAACTCCTGGTTGGGAGGTGAATACAACTCTTGGCTATGAAAATGGTTTGGTTTACAGAAATTCTATAGAAATGATAAAATCTTGGAATTCACTACTAAGTGAGATGAATGATATTGAAAAATCCTCTTCTATGAGGTGATTAAGGAATGAGATTGGGAAACCTTATTTTATGAAAAGGAATGATGTTTTGAAAACTCTCTTTTAAGAGGTGATTACAGAATGATTTTGGAAACTTTCTTTTATGATATGAATGACTTATGAAAACCCTGTTCTTAAGAGATGATTTGTGAATGGTTGAAAAACTTGATTTTCTCTTGGTAAAAGCTATCTTTGAGAAATTGAATCTTGTTTTCAAAGATCATAAACTATTTTGCTATCCATTATGCTATTTATAATAACTATTGCTAGTGATTGGTAAGCAAGTGGATGTTAGCTCACCTCCACACAGATTATTTTGGCAGGTTTAATAGATGAAGTTGAGTCTAGAATAGTCCATTGTGAACATAGGGAAATAGGGAGTCATGTTGGGAAAAAAAGTGTTAATGGGACGTAACCCTTGTTTATGTTTTGAATGTAACGTATTATATCAATTTGGTTTGCGGCCGTTGAGCCATGTGTTTGACCTGGGGTTATGTTTGAAGAAATAAATAAATAAATAAATTATGATTGTACGATATTGTGTATGGAAAGACTGGAACCTTGAAGGCATTAGTTTTATTATGATGTATATGTTGATCCTCTCCTCAGGTCCCGTTTCAGGTGTTCAGAATGGGGCTTGACAACTTGGTATCAGAGCGTAGGTTGAGTCATTTCTGGGGTTGGTTGAATCTAGATGTCACAGTGGACCGACATGTAGCCAAGTGTGTTGTGAGTCACATATAGTGTGGTTAGGACTCTCGTTTGATCATGTACGCATGTCAAGTACATTGTGAGACGTGATAGACACATCCTAGGAGTTGGACCTTGGGATATCATACCCTTATCTTCGAACGTTCGATAAACTAGCTTGAAAGTTCAGTTTGAAACACGTGCGATTGGCATTGATTCTGATTGAAAGTCTAAATAAATTTATTGGATTGGAGAGCTAGTCCTAGTGTAGAACTTAGAGGTGTAATACTTGGGCATGGAATCATTCTTACATAGTGGATTCATTAGAATTTTCGTGTTAAAGATGAGTTGGTTTGAGGGAGTGTATGTATACACCCTTGCTCATTAAGGAATTCATACTATGATGTATTCTAGTATGTGTTGATTCGTTGAAATTTTCATAAATAAGGAGAATATGTTGGGATGATGTTGGTTTACACCTACGACTGTTGAGGAAATTACCCCTAAAATTGTTGTATCATGTTGTGATCTCATGATGAGATGAAAAACTAGAATAAAGCATCTAGAGTTGGACTTAAAGCTTAAGCTAGGTTGGCCAAAGAGTTTGGCACCATGATTGTATTACCTTTAAGTTTGTTATGACAAAGATACTGAGAGATCCAGTTATGTCAGGAAAACGATAATGGTAAATATTGCGATAGAAGTAATATAATGTGGGAATGAAAATTCAGATGACACACGCTCGTGAGTGACATTGACTTTTGAGTAAAGGTTCGTTTAGGAAATGTACAGGTTTATATTCCTTGATTGACTTGATTATGATAGCAATTATAGTGTGAATCGGTAACTATGATGGATAAAGATGTTGACAGCAATGTGTTCTATAGCTAATATTGATTTTCAGACATTAAGGGTCCGAGAAACTATGTTATGAGACTGAAACTTGTTAAGCACGTGAAATGAAGTATGTAAAGAAAATGTTTGATAAGTTAGAAACGATAGGTAGCGAGAATGCTAAGATGTGCTAAGTAAATGTTGAAAACGACATGTCGTTATCATAAGAACCTAAATTCTACGGGAGGCATAAGAATAATGGGTAGCGATTCTCTCTTAGTATTTGAACATACGTTTGGAATTAAGATGATAATCCTTTGGATAGTTGCGAGTTCCAATCTTAGTTGAGGATGTGGAATGTAGAATGAGATTGTTCACTATAAAAATGGGCCAAGATCTCAAGGCCAATGAGATATGTTAGACTTATGATACTATAACAAGTTAATGTCATTTTTGTGAAGGCGATAAGTTAATTTAGTGTTGTGTGGGAATCAATTAATAAATAAATGATGAACGTTGAAGGATCAAGTAAGATCACTTTGTTGGGAAGGAAGAAAGGAGTAGTAAGTTAGATAATTCTTGCAGAGGTAGTATAAGTTAACTCTTGTAAGATCATGAGAGGTGGAACCTCTTTCTTTAACACCCTAGCAAAGGTGGGTGATTTTGACATCAGAATCTTTATGTCGGTTAGTAATAACTTGTGGGAAAGATTGCTTGATGAGGAAAGATTGGAAATATTGTTAGGAATGAGAACTATGTGTCTAAGAATTTAGACCATAGCAATAATACCGATAGAGTTTAACTATTACGTAGTGATAGATTGACAAGTGAGTCGGTGGAATGTTAATAGAGGTACTTGTGACTTCGTACTCTTTTCTTAAGAACTCTATCACAGTTCGCTGGAGCAAAAAAGAAAATTGGAAATTTTTGTCATGATTGACTAACATTCTATATGAGTTTTTGACTTGTTGAGCTATTGAAGATTTACCTTAGCGAGTCTCAGGAGTTAGTTGAGAAATTAAAAAAATAATGACAATTAAAAGAACGGCACACTTACTCCTTATAAAGAAGGGTTAAAAAAGGTAAGATTAGCATATGATTTGAGTTTTGTGATGAAAAAAAATAGTAATGTAATTCCTAATGATAGAGTTGGTAAGGGACACGAATGGCACCACCTAATGGAAGTTGTCCACGCGATGGAAGAAAGATATAAAGCAAACGTGAACATGTTTAGCATGTAAGATAGTGGAAAATGATGGAGATAAATCATTGTTATGAAACGAGATTTCAAATTTCTAAGCGGCTCTTGGCAAAGTTCGGGTTTAAACGACGATCCCTATGATGGCTTCGTTCACCTCAGAAAGGGTATTCCTAAAATAGATAGAAATATAACTTGTGGAATTATAGACCTATAACTGGATAACCATATTTGGTTAACACTAGTGTTGACTGGATTGAGCATGGAGATAATCGATATGTAATGATGGGATTGAATGCAAAATAATGAGTGAGTTTCTTTCACATGTAAATGCGAGATAGAAATTTGAAAGAATAACCTTACGTTAGAGGGCCTAAATTTTGTTCGTAGAACGATCTTTTGAAGGATGCATTCAAGAAACATGAAAATAGAGTGATAATAAATGAAAAAGAACTATGTATGTTCTTTCAATTCCTGCAATTGATAATCCCATGGGAATTGGGAGGAACGTTATGAGCTTACGTACTAGTGGGTCAAGAAACGTAGAAGCGGACACAATGTAGATTAATTATGTAGACGACTATTGATATAGTAATATAGATGAATTATGTAGAAGACTATTGATATAGTCATATGAAGCATGGTATGGAAGATGTTTTATGATTTTGGTTTGAGTAGAGCTAAGGAGTTAAAGCCTTTGGGGTCTAAGTTATACAAGATATGTGTGATGAAGTTGTACGAAAAGTAAAGAAGTTTCATGACCGAAGGATGATTAGGAATAAGTAAATTCATGTTGTGAGTTTACTCTTGAAAAGTAAATGGGAGTTGCGAGTTGGGAGTTGAGACTTAGATGAACTAAGTTCACTCTTGTAAGATCATGAGAGGTGGAACCTCTTTCTTTAACACCCTAGCAAAGGTGGGTGATTTTAACATTAGGAGCTTTATGTTGGTTAGTTGTAACTTGTGGAAAAGATCGCTTGATGAGGAAAGATTGGGAATGTTGTTGGTGATGAGAACTATGTGTCTAAGAATTTGGACCATACCTATAATACTGATAGGGTTTGACTATTACGTAGTGATGGAGTGACAAGTGATTCAGTGGAATGTTAATAGAGGTATGTGCGCCTTCGTACTCTTTTCTGAAGAACTCTATCACAATTCGTTGGAGAAGAAAAAAATTGGAAATGTTCGTCACGGTTGACTGACATTCTAGATGAGTTTCTGACTTGCTGAGCTCCCTTACAGAGTCTCGGGGGTTGGTTGAGAAGTTGAAAATCTAATGACGATTAAAAGAACGGCATACCTACTCCTTACAAATAAAGGTGAAAAGAGGTGAGATTAGCGTATGATTTGAGTTTTGTGATGAAAAGAAATAGTAACGTAATTCCTAACGATAGAGTTGGTAAGGAAACACGAATGGCACAACCCAATGGGAGTTGTCCACGCGATGGAAGAAAGATATGAAGCAAACGCGAACATGTTTAGCATGTAAGATAGTAAAAAAGGATGGAGATGAATCATTGTTATGAAACGAGATTTCAAGTTTCTAAGCGGCTCTTGATGAAGTTCGGGTTTAGACGACGATCCCTATGATGGCTTCGTTCGCCTCACAAAAGGTATTCCTAAAATAGATAGAAATATAACTTGTAGAATTATAGACCTATAACTGGATAACTATATTTGTTAATTCTAGTGTTGACTAGATTGAGCATGGAGATAATCAATATGCAATGATGGGATTGAATGCAAAATAATGAGTGAGTTTCTGTCACATGTAAATTTGAGATAGAAATTCGAAAGAATAACCTTACGTTGGAGGGTGGGAATTTCGCTCGTAGAACGGACTTTTGAAGAATGCGTTTATGAAACATGAAAATAGAGTGATAATAGATGAAAAAGAACTATGCAAGTTCTTTCAATTCATGTAATTGATAATTCCATGAGAATTCGGAGGAACGTTACGAGCTTACGTACTAGTGGGTCAAGAAAGGTAGAAGCGCACACAATGTAGATGAATTATGGAGACGACTATTGACATAGTCATATAGATGAATTATATAGATAGCTATTGATATAGTCATATAGATGAATTAAGTATATGACTATTGATATAGTCATATGAAGCATGGTATGGAAGATGTTTTATGATTTTGGTTTGAGTAGAGTTGAAGAGTTAAAGCCTTTGGGATCTAAGTTATACAAGATATGTATGACGAAGTTGTACGAAAAGTGAAGAACTTGGCTCACGACCGACGGAGGATTAGGAACAAGTAACTTCACGTTGTGAGTTTACTCTTGAAAAGTAAATGGGAGTTGGGAGTTGGGAGTTGGGATTTGGATGAACTAAGTTCAAAAAAAATCAAGGGTTTGTTAATTAACATTTGCATTTGGGTTAGCCAAATGATGAACCTAATGTCGTCGTGATTTTGAATGGACGACATATTCAGTAAAGTTAAAAAAGAATTGGGTCTACGAGAAGGGACCAATTTACATTTTGGAAACTATGTGGGAAAGAGAAAGGAGGATAGGTAGAACGAGTGAAAGAAGCTCTTTACATCTAGTGGGCTTAATTTTGGGACAAAATTTCTATAAGAGAGGGATATTGTGACATCCCACATTTTCAGGACGAAATTATTTTGGCCTATTTAAAGTGGGAGTTAGAAGTTGGGTCTTTCTTAAAAATGTTTCATAACACCATAAAGTACCTCTCTGTACATTTTTATGATTTTAAGAGGTGTTTTGGTATTTTAAAATGAATTTTTTCTGAGGTCCTGAAGTTCTCAAAATTCTAAAATTTGAGATTCCATGAAGTTTATGATGGGACTTGATACCTAGACTTTGGTTTGAGACCTTAGGGATTGGGTAACACGAAGTTGGGTTATTGAAAGAATATTAGAAGGGAGATACTCCACATGCATATTACTCATGCATCTCATGAGGTTTGAGTAATTAAGTGTGAGTTGTGTGATTATGCCTAGGAGGCATCGAAATCGAGGAATTGATTGTAGGATATGAGGAACAATCCTGGCTTGTGCTACTATTGAGGCGGGTTCTCTATCACTAACTTATTTATTATAAGTTGTGTGATTGCTTTAGTGCTAGTTAAATAATTTTTTGAGAAAATGATTATATGACGTTTTTACGTAGGATATGAGGAGCGATCCCGGCCTATGCTACGTTGGTTGAGTCGACCCACGTGACGTAGAAGATGACCCCGTTGCCAGTGGGTCAACTCACGTGGATAGTGAGTCGACTCATGAAGACCCATCCCTCGGCTGTGACCCTAGCCTTGCCTTGGCTCGACTCATGGACCATTTGAGTCGACCCATGAACCTCTGCCTAGGCCTTTGGGTTAACTCACTTCCTATTGGGTTGACTCACAGTACCCTTGTATGCCTTAGGGTCGACTCCTGCCTTCCCTGCCTCGACCCCTTGTGACCTGAGAGGCTTGGGTCGACTCAAAAACCTCATGAGTCGACCCACAGCCACCTTTGACCGATATATGACACCTTGAGTCGACTCACAACCCTTTGGGTCGACTCACAGTCGCCTATGCTGAGACTGTTTTTCCTTGGGTCGACACACAACATTGCTGTGTCGACTCAAAATCTTCTGTGACACTGTTGGGTCGACTCAGAGACCCTTTGAGTCGACTCACAGTGCCAAGAATCTTGAAAAATATTCTGAAATTAATTCTAATTATTTATGCTCTGTTTGGGCATCAGTTTAATACTAAATTAAATTAATTTAAGACCAGAACCAAAGAGAAACTTATAGAAATACAAAAGGGTCTGTTTGGTTAATTTATTCGATTTATTAGCCTTGTATATGGATTATGATGCATTGTACTACATAATCAGGGTGACGGAGATTCCTACCTTTGCTTTCTATTTCATTTGAGCTTGCATTGGATATTAGATGAGTGAATTTACATGCTATGTACTTTCAATAAAATCCATGTATTCCCCAAATTATGTTGAAAAAGGAAATGCATATGTTTTAAATGCTTTCAAATGATATTGTATGTTATTCTCTTGTAAAATCATGGTACAAATGTTTTACGAGTTCTCCTATATATATGGTGCAATTATGAGATATGATTCTTGGGAATGAAAAGTCCAGGGGAAAGCCCTCCTCAGGAGGTGACTCTGGCCAAATAGGGAAAAGATCCAGTCTGAATCTCGTGGTGACTCTAGTTGACTCAACAGTTTAAGGGACAGCCCGGGTGTATCCGGTGACCTTAACCGGGATCGTTTCAGGAACAAACCCATGCGCCAACTTATGGTGACTCTATTACGATATTGGATCCAATGAGCTAAGCTGTCCCGAGTTATATATGATATTATTATGCACAGGATGTTCTTGTGGCATGTGATTTAATTTCTTCCACTCTTTGATAAGCATATCACTATACCATTATTATGATATAGACCTCTATTGTCTGATATTTGGGGACACCTCTCAAAAAGATATATATTTTCAACAGGTGAAAATGATGGGTTGAATGAACGCCCTTTTAAATGAAATGATGGGTTGTGTGATCGCCCTTTTTGATAGTATTGTATATATCATGCCATCATTATATTGATGTACAGAGAAATTTGAATTCCCTGTTTGAATTGTATCATATTATGCATGTTTTCATTCACCAGCTTTAGCTGACGTTATACTATAACATTTCAAGTAATTAAGGAAAAACCTAAGATGATGGACTCAATAGCTTGAAGGAGAGCCAAGATAAGACCTCTAGGACATGCATATTTCGCTTCCGCATTTGAATAAAGAATTATTGTCATTATTATTGGAATAATAAATATTGTTGATACATTATGGGCTGTTTGACCCACATTTATGATTATAGATTTTAATTGATTAAATCACTGGAAATTGATATTAATTACCATATAGTTAGCTAATTGCATGTTTAGGCTTTCTTAGTTCATTGTGCTAAGACTCATGTTCCATGGCCAGTCACTTTTCCAATTGGGGTGTGAGAGTAATGACTGCATCACCGAGTTATATATCCAACGATGTCATTCAAAATATAAGGGCATAGCATATGGTCGGACCACTGACCATGAAAACCCAATACTAACGCGCCGCAATGGTGTAGGCCTCTGTGCATGCCATCGAAACTACCTAAAGAGTTTTTTAATACAAAGTCGGTGCCATTTTAGAGTCCGTGACTTATACTTTATTAGTCAAGCCTCCTTTTCCATTAGACCCACCCACGACATGGGTTAGAGCGAAAACTTATCGCACAACTCGCTTGGTATCGTGGGGCCATCAGACGAAGTGCTACAATCTTTTCATTCCGAAAATATGTCCGTTCATAACCGACTGGGAATTTGTCCGTTCATTCATTTAAATTATTTATTTCTTTATAAATTTTGTGAAGAAAAATTCATATCCCAACCCAACGATGAAATATAATTAACAAATTATGAACATGATATAAATTGATATTTATTCAATTATGTAGACATGACACAATTGAATAATCTTAGCTAAATATATTATTATCAATAATTAGCAAGTCACCTCAGTAAAATATATTTTAAAAACTAATATTATATTTGAAATGCTATATTTTATAAACAATAATTAAACATATAATATTTAGTAAACATAACATTTAAACAAACAATCAAGCCTCTCACCACATTATTTTTAACTTAAAACAAAACAAGTTTTTTAAAAATAGATTTTCAGATCTGTGTATCTTCCAAATAAATAGAAAAGCATGCTTGAACTCAAAACTAAAATTCATTAGACAATCAGAGACATATTATAACGTGTTAGAGTCATTTAGAAACTGATTTTGTATGAAAATAATCTATAGTTATGGAGAAATAAATAAAATACGAGCAGTGTTCTAAATTTATACATCTTTAGCAAAAAGTGAATATCTCTGTACACAAAACTCTAAATAAGGTAAAATTAGTGGGGTTAGATCCTTAATTTACATATCTAACTTTACTACGTGGTCTCATGAAAAAGGGGTTTATCACAAAAAAATGGTGATATTCCAAAGATAACTATGCTAGACAACATAGAATCAGTTTGTGTATATAAATAGGATGATGATGCTAAATATCATAAATAATTAAGGAAACAATCACACATTATCTAAACTCATATATAAAGCTCTCCTCAGAAAATAAGATCAATCCAAGATCTCTAGATATTTTTATTAGTTACGACCAGATCATACAATCAAATAGAAAATCAAACAGAGCACATGTAAAGACTTGTTCAATCATCCATTTGAGTCACTTTAACATGCATGCAAGCTATGAGCTGTTGGGATTGTATACTTAAAAGCCATGCTTTTATGTATTTTTATCATTGATCCCTGGTTTATTAATGAGAAACATTTGAGA
>JAUTBS010400438.1:0-10207 GCA_032361285.1 Aequorea victoria | reverse complement strand
ATCGTCTCTGGCCTCGTATATGCCTGTCATTTGGTTGACTACCAACTGGGAGTCACTGTATGCCATCAATTCGGTCAAGTGGAGCTTCTTCGCTATGCGTAGGCCGACCAATAAAACTTAGTATTCGGTCTCGTTGTTGGAAGCATGGAAGCCGAGTTTGAGCGACTGTTCTAGTGCTACTCCTTCTGGGGAGGTTAGGACTATTCCAGCTCCTGCACCTCAGTTGTTTGACGCGCCATCCACTTGGAGCATCCAGGCTTCTCCTTAGGGCATTTTTCATGTCTCGGGGGGTTTGCCCCCACTAGCCCGGTAACTGGTACTTCGGTTATCGGGCTAGAAATGTTTGGTGCCGGAGTGAACTCGGCAATGAAGTCTGCCAAAACTTGTGCTTTAATGGTCGTCCTGGTTTCATAATTGATGTGATGCTCCCCAAGTTGCACGTCCCATCTGGAGATTTTGCCCGTTAGGTCAGTTTTTCCGAGCAGGGCCTTCAGAGGGTATTCGGCGAGCACAGTGATGGGGTGGGCTTAGAAATAATTCATCAACTTCCTTGAGGCAACGATCAAGGCGTAGGTCATCTTTTTTAGCGGCAAATATCCGGTCTCGGCGTCGGAGAAAACCTTGCCGATGTAGTAGACGGGCTGATGTTGCCGATCTTCATCTCGAACCAGCACTCCACTTACTGCGTGTTGGGACACGGTAAGTAGAGGCATAGAACTTCTCTGGCGATGGGCGTGGATAGGAGGGGAGGCTCGGTTAGGTATTTCTTTAATTCCTCCAGAGCTTGGTCCGACTCTTTGGTCCATTGAAATTTGGGGTTCTTCCTCAAGACTTGACAAAATGGTCGGCACATATCCGAAAAACGGTTGATGAACCTTTTTAAGGCTACAGCCATCCCCATTAGCTCCTGGACGTCTTTGACCGAATTAGGCCTTTGCACGGCCTGAATTGCCTGAATCTGGTCCGGATTCACTTCAATACCCCTGTGTGTGACCAAGAAGCCGAAAAACTTACCCGAACCAACACCAAAGGCACACCTGAAGGCATTTAGCCGAAGTTTGTAGTCCTTGAGGATGTTGGACATTTCTTGAAGGTCAGCCAGGTGGCTTTCCTTTTCTCTGGACTTTACCACCATGTCGTCTATGCATGCTTCCATTGTTCGGCCCAACATTCCGCTGAATATCTTGGTTACCATCCTTTACTAAGTTACCCATGCATTATTCACCCCAAAGGACATGACCTTGTAGCAGTAGGTCCCCTTAGGAGTGATGAATGCAGTATTCTCTTGGTCTGGACCGAACATAGTGATTTGGTGGTAGCCTCAGTAGGCATCAAGAAAACTCATTCACACGGGTTTGGCCGTTGAGTCTACCAACTGATCGATCTTCGATAGAGAAAAACCGTCTTTGGGGCAGGCTTTGTTCAGGCTTGTGAAATCCACACAAACCCTCCATTCCCAGTCTTCTTCTTGACCACCACCGTGTTCGACAGCCAGTCGGGATAGTGGACTTCCCTAAGGGCCTCGGCTTCAAGGAGCTTGGCGACTTTTTCGGCGACAGCTTCGACGTGTTGAGGGCCCAATCTACGGCTTCTTTGTTTTATCGGCTTGTAAGTCTGGCTGACATTAAGCTCATGGCAAATGAAGGCAAGGTCAACCTCTAGCATTTCGTAGGGAGTTCATGCGAAGACTTCGATGTTTACCTTCAAGAAAGTAACCATTTCGGCCCTCTCCCCCTCCGCCATGTGGAGCTAAGCAAGAACTTTTCTGGGTCAGTCTCATCGATGGGGATCGTCAGAAGGTCTTCCATTGCTTTCCCTGCTGCTTCTCCGCCGACGGTTCTCGAGGATGGGTTGGTCTGGGATTTCTACTAGTTGAACTTGCCCCGTGGTCCACTTTGTCTTCAGCACAGCCACGAAGCCTTCTTTTGAGGCGATCTGATCGCCATATTGTTAGCGTATTATAACTATATTTATTATTAATTTTATCCAGTGTAGTTAGGTATATTGTATCTTAGTATGTGGCTTCATTAATCTATAAATAAAGTGTTTGCGTGCCCATTAGGGTTAACGCCTTTATTCTAATTATGCTTGTTAACAAGCTTAACATCAACTGCTATCGAGGAAGCATGGACACATTTTCCATGTTCGTGTGTCCATATCTAAGAAGTGGTGGACATGCATCCAAACATGTACATATTCTACTTTGCAAGATTGCATGCACAAGACAGTAGACACCCATTTCTGCTTCCTGGACAAGCTTGAGAGAAGTTTTTAGTGTCTCAAGTCTAATTAGAGAGAGAAAAGAGGAGAACCCGATTGAACGAACTGCCCCACCCCAGGGCCCAAAAAGAGAATTGTCTGAAACACCCACCCGCAGGGGGCAGGGCAAGACATACATGACTGTAGATAACCAAAGCAGAGACAAAGAAGAAGGACAAAGAGGAAGGCTAAGAAGCACGGATATGGATGTGTGACACAGATAGGACGCAGCAATGTTCAAAAAAACAAAAACAATTATTAGAACATGATACGACAGGGACCCAATGGAATACTATGAAAATAGTTGAGAGGCAACAACGGGTGACAAACGAATGGGTTAATAAGGTAGCTAGACATTGATTATGACATCTTCAATCTTTGTACTCTACTTAGGGAAATTTCACACTCCTTCGAGTTCAGTCCCACCCAGGTTTGTGAACATTCATACATCATCTTCATCATATTAGAGACACACACATAGAGTGAGAATCCTACACAAATACAGAGTCAACTCAGCCAAACAGATAGCCTGCTTCCCCCACCCATATGAGGCAGACTTGTGATTTAAATACTGGAGGCGAGCTGGTCTCAGTTTAGCCAAGGAGCAAAGCAGGCCAGTGTGCCTCCAATAGGGTAACCCTGCAACCATCCCTAGGGATCCTACTAAAGAAGTCTGCAACGTAAAGGACAAGAACATAAACACTTGCAATATGATATGACTTTCTTTCATTGATAAACAGAGGATGTATCGTGGTATTATGTCACTTCCAAACAAGGAGTGCTTCTCTATTTTACCCTCTTGTAAAATGAGTATTCAAGCGACATAAGCGAGAATATATCCACCTAAAGTCATTGTTATGTCAAATAAACATCACCAGGATAAGCTACCAGTAAGCTAATCACACTATTTTGGAAAGATCTCACAATTCAAGCAGATTCACTACCTGGAGTAATGTACTTTATACTTTACTAGGGAATGACTCGTGCCTAAAGATACTGCAAACACAATTTGACATCATTTAAATTGTTACCGGTAAGTAGTTTAATAGTCCATATTTCTCAAACAGCTATCTGAAAATAGTTTTCACCGTCCTCGATTTTGGCTCTAATTTGAGAAGGGAAGAGAGAGAGAGAGAGAGAGAGAAAGAGGAAAGAAGGTATGGGTGTTTGTCAAAAATGTGCAAGATTCTCATGTTTGGGAGAAAAAATGTTATGAGAGAGAATAATAGGTTGAAATAGAAAGATAAAAGGAAAAATCAATTTAGGAAAAAATGTATTGAGAAAGAAAATAATAGAGAGAGGAGGAAAAACTGTTAACCGTTGGATCGCATGGGGTGATGCTAGCCATTGAATTATCACATAAATGTCAACATCAAGGTTTTACTGAATTTTATTATAGATGTATAAATAGAAACTGATGGAGCATTCATGTTCATTATTTAAGCATGCATACAAAGCAATGCACCATACTTGACTGATCTACTACTAAATAGGAAGAACAAATTGAACTATTAACATTAAGTGGGCACTCACTGGAATATGTGATGGGAACAACTTTCAGAATCACCAGTTAAAATTAATTGACGAAGGTCATAAACATGCTTTCTTTGCACCTGAAAGAAGAAAACCCAGAAATTTACCTTGCTTTAAAACAATTTAAAACTCAATCCATTAAAGAATATTCATATGAAATCAACAATGAATAGTATGGAATCTCCAATCCAAGATTTAAAAGAAACATTAACAAGAGGAAATAAACAAAAAAAAAAAAAAAAAAACCTAATTTGTATTCATAAACGTAATACTTATAAACTACAACAGTCTTCTCATCCGACTAAAGGAGCTGTGTAAAGGATTCTCATATGTCAAAAACTTTGAATACGATGAATTTCAAAGGGTCACAAAGGACAAGTTAATTCATGAGAGGTGAATTTGGGTAGATGTTTATGGAAAAGAGTAGTGGAAACTCTGGAATGTAAGCATGGCTTTGCCTTTGGTGATGCAGAGTGGACAGCTAGGGAAGTAAGGAGTTCCTACGGCCTACGGGGTGGCTCTGCGGAAGAGCATAAGAAAGGATCACAGGATTTTCCCAATAAAATCATATTCAGGATTGGTAACAGGAGACAAGTTGGATTTGGGAACGATGTGGTGCAAGGACGTTGTCATTGATAAATTGATAGGAATAAGACTCAGGAGATTGACAATTTGAGAACTATTGAATCGAAAACTCTAAGGAAGCCACCTTTTGTGGAGATAGTACAGGATGGGATAGTAGTGATAGTGGATGAGTTTTTGAAACTCAGTACAGGGTGGACTGTGTGGCACGTAGAGAGGGGAACGGATGATGTGGAAAGGAAAACATGGGACATTTTCTGTCAAATCTTTCCATGATGGGAGGTTTCTATCAGATCTTTCCATGAATTTTTTTTTTCTTTTTGAGGGTGCATGGAAAAATCATTCACTTAGAAGATTATTTGGAAAATGGGGGCTCCATATAAGGTGCCCTTTTTCCTTCTTCTTTTTTTTTATCAGCAAATACACAAACACCCTCACTCTCATACCTTGCAACTTAACAAGCCTTGAACTCCTCACCTCCCATTTGGAAATTGGGAGTGTAACACCCATACCATTGGCCAAAGACCTCTTGGTATAGGTGTTACAACGTTGGCTAACAACGTTGGATTCTATCTTCGATTCTTCCCATTCGGTAACATTTACAATCCTGTTATTATTTTATGACAAATATAAAACATATTTTCGTTATTTTTGTAAAATCTTATTTCAAAACAAGTGAGGGGTGGCCGGAGGGGGCCGCAGGCCTCTATGAGAGGTGAGTCATCCAAAGGGTGGTCGGAGGTGGGGATGTACATGATGGCTGGAGGTAGTGACTAGCGACGACAGCTAGAGTTGGTGGAGGTTGGGGCCCTCGAAGGTGGGGGAGTTTCCGAAAACGGTCGCCGACAGCCAAAGATGGCGAGCGAAGGTCGGAGCTGCTGAAAATGATGGTCAAAGAAAGCGACGACAATGGTGGTTGGAGATGGAGGGCGACAACAGTAGCTTAAGGTGGCAGTCAGTGGGCGGTTGGAGGTGTTTGCCGATAATTGGAGCAAGAGGTGGGAGCGGTCAAAGGTGGTGCAGGAGGAAGGAGAGAATGAGAAATTATTTACAAAACAAGTGGAAATACTTTTTTTTCCCCTAGAATTTAGTAATTTATGAAAAGTGTTTACAATTTTTTGAAATAAAAAATAGTTGTCACTGTTTTTATTTACAATTTACAAAACTTTTGAAACCAAAAATAGTAAACATGAACGATGCCAAACGGAGCCATATATACTTTACATTGATATGTTGGGGAAAAGGGGTAGATATTACCGAAGTGGTGTTGTATGTGCCAGAGGTCACCATCTAGCTCATTGAGATGTAGCAACAGAGCTATTGAACTTACTATTTTCTATTTTTGGAGTCCTTTGTGTTGTGTCACCATCAGTGTAGTTACTGCTTGAATGATGCAGAACGTGACTAAGGAAAGTACGGATGAATTGGAGGGAATGAAACCAGTAGATTTTTGTTGATGTTGCTTTGCCAATACATTGACTGAAGTCAGTTATGATACATACTTCCATTGTAGGCTACAGAAAAATTTTATGGAATCATGTTTCCTTTGATTAATTATATAGAAAAGCTTCCTTTAATATATGATATATACTTGTGCTTTGTTCAGAGATTGCACCTCTGTTTTACACTTTCTGTGAAGAATATATTTAATTGAAATGGGAAGGGGGGGAAAATGACCAAAGCAAGTTGCACCAAGCACTACAAAGAAGGTACTTTCTTTCCAAGTACATACCTCCAGCACTTCATCGAACTCAACCAGACTCTTTCTTATGCCAAAAAAGTACTTCTCGGCATTAATTTGCAGAGCCAAAAGCTGAAAGATTTGTAAGATCACTTACAATTCAAAATAAAAAATAATTAAAAAGAAAAAGGAACCAAAGAGAGAAATTGTACCTGTTTTACTATTGCATCACCTTCAATTGGTATATCCTCATCATTTGTGATCTTTGATATAAGTTTCACGGCCCATTCAGTGTCAAAATTAAATTTCTGAAACATCTCATCTTGCAAGCTGTTAAATATAAATGTGTAACTTAATTAGCTAAACCTCTATCCACCCATGAACTAAGAACCAAAAAAATATGGCTTCTATGCAGAAGGGGGAAAAAAGGTACAAAAATGCATGGGGAACAAGAAGTCTCTCAGAAGAAAAAGAAAATAAGAAAGCCATTACATAAGCCATGCGGATTTCTCATCATCTCTAAAAATCAAAAAGAAGAAGTCCCCTTGAAAAAAGGGGACACTGAAGCCCAATAACAAATTTTGTCCCATAAACCGTCTACATATTCAACTGGATCCTGAAGAACTATAGCATTCTTTTCCAGCCATATTACCCTGAGAACCACACACACTACATATCTCCAGAGTCTGACCTTTGTCATTTGAACCGGAATCTCCAAAATCAATGCATAGCATATGAACCCAAGAAGAAGGTACTACCAATCCAACTCCGCCGTATGAATTACCCGTAAGGATAATGCTACAGGATAATGCAGTGAGTGATCAATACTTTCCTCGGCCCTCCTACACAATACACACCTTGAGGATGCAGACAGCGATTTGGCTTCGTTTATACATCTCATTAGTTTTAAGTTTCATATGGATCATGGTCCATAGAAAGAAAGACTTTACCCTTAAAAGACACATGCATTTCAAATCAATTTTTTTTATATAAGTAAATTTCAAATCATTTTATGATGGACAAAGATTGGTGCTTTTGGATCATCAATAATATTATGGAAAAACAAAATTACAAGACCTCAGATGAATGAGGAGTCCAAACCCCTTTTATCATTGGATGCATTGGACAGAAGACACTCTCAAGGATCGAAACAATAACGAGAATTCATTTATCTCATGATTATTTAGGTTTCTAAAGGAATGAAAGTTACATAGAAGATCACAATAACCAATAAAATCGTAGAAACAGATGTGTTAACAGAAAATCTCCTCCCCAAACATCTTCTCAAAAGCATATTCACTCCCCCATTTCCCATAATAGGACTTGCAAGTTGAGAGAAACACAATATTTTGAGAAACAAATTTCCATGGGAAGTGATAGGTCCCCCGATCAACTACACGTGAATCACATCCATCATCCTCCTGTAGCCCATATTTACTCTTGATAACCTCATTTCATAAAGAATTGTTTTCACGAGATAATCTCCATGACCATTTACCAAGTGATACAATAATCTTTTCTACAATGTGGCCCAAACTAAGTCCCCAATGCCCTTAAGAAGTGAAACTACATCCCAACCAACCAAATAAATTCTTCTCCCTTCACCATTACCTTCCCACAAAAAATCTGTAATCATTTTCTCAGTTTTACTAGCTACACACACCGGGACTCAAAACAATGACAAGCAGTAGATGGGTACATTACACAAAACCGATTTGACCAAGGTAAACCTCCCCCTTAAAACTTAAAGCTTCTTTCCAACCATCAAACCACTTTCCAATCTTCTCTAAAACCTAGGCCAAACCGCATCATTCCTTGGATTCCCACTCAAAGGAAGCACTAGATGCTTCATTAGTAAAGACTCAATGGTGCAACCCACTAACTCTACCAACCTATGCAATCTATCTTATCTATCTTGCAGAAAATTAATCCTAACAACATAGCTTTTCTTGCAATTTGACCTTAAACCCGAAAGCTATTTCAAACATTCTAAGGATAGAAAGAAAATTAATCATTTTAACTTCCTCTCCAGAAGATAAAAAATCATATTGTCTAATAACTATAAATGTGACACTGAAACAATATTCCTACCTATAATAGAACTATCTACTAAACACATCTCCATATCTTTATCAACCAATCTACTCAAAACATCGACCACCCCTATGTTCAGAAGGCCCTTGCACTGGGAAGTCGACTCAGCAGTGTAGTTACTTGGACTTCTATCCATTTGTTATGTGCAAGCAGATATAGAGAATGCTATGATGTGACTTGTTGCTTCAAATCGATCATTTGCAATGGCTTCCTTCTACAAGAATCTCATTGGCCCTGGGGTATCTACCTTTCCCCGGAAAGGGGAGTGGTGTGCTAAGGCTCCTCTTAAGCTGGCGTTTTTTAATTGGACCGCCGCTAACGAGGCTATCCTAATAATCGATAACTTGAGAAGAAGAGGACAGTGATTGATGGATTGGTGTTGCATGTGCTAGAAGGCAGAGAAGTCAGTGAATCACTTATGGCTTCATTGCTCTGTGGAGGCGCAGCTCTGGGCCTTATTTCTTTCTTCGTTCGGGGTGACTTGGGTGATGCCAAAATCAGTCAAGGACCTCTTGGAGTCCTGGTATAGGGGTTTTCCGAGGAAAAGGAAGAGGATTTGGAACATGGTGTCCCGCTGTATTTTTTGGTGCTTATGGAAGGAGAGAAATTGTAGATCTTTTGAGGGTGCGGAAGGCCCCACGCCTATTTTAAAGAGTGCAATGCTATCAACACTATTTTTCGTTACATCGAGTTTATCCTTTTGGCTTAGACGATTTTATAGATTTTTTGGGAATTTGCACATCCATGCTGTGTAGCTTTTGGGGTAGTCTTTTATAGTCCTTTTGCCTTAGTATACTTCATGTGTACATGATGCTGGTTGTGGAGTTTCAATGAAATCATTTACTTATAAAAAAATTGTAAAAATAAATAGAGATAAAGGAAATCCTTGTCTAAGGCCCCTAGTTGATTTGAAAGTATCACGCCCACCTTCCCATTAATAACACCTAGTATAAGTTAACCAAAAATGAAAAGAAAACATTAATCTTGCACACAAGTTAGTCGTTGTCTTGCTTATTTTCCTTACTCAGAGAGGGAGACACCAAGCAGGTACCTATTGGAAGCATGAGGGAGGGGGTTGTGGCAAATGGGTGCTAAATGTTTTGGTTGCAATAGTTGTCTAGCCAAATGGTCAATTAGTGACATCATGAACATCTCAAAGCTCAAAAGTTGAAAACACCATCTCACGTACAATTCCACCTAACTATTTAATGAAATCCAAAAGAAACGCTCTCAAATTTGTTGTCTCGTTCATCTCTATCTCAATCTACCACCAAACAACCCCTAGTTTTTTTACTCAAGTCACCTTTCTCCCAAAATAAATCATGCCAAATACATCACAAAAAGGCCTACGAGGCTACGATCCTTGTTTCACAAACTAATATGGAAGCAACAATTTTATGATCTCTGGTCAGCCGGACACATTATAACTCCTACACAACACCCCTCCCCATTCTACCTTTTTAACTCATACAATTGATTGGCCGAGGTGACCTTAGTATTTTAACTAGGTGTCTTTCCTTGGACATCGGTAGAGCACCTCTTTTACACGGGCACTAATGTGTATACGTCATTAGTCCGATCCTTTGTAGATCAAACAATTCCATCGAATTGAGTATGATTGTATGTGTGATAGCATCTACTATACCAGGAATATCAATGAACTTGATCCTTCCTTTCTTCAAATGGAACGAACAGAGATAGAATCAGACTGATTCCCGATTCCCGATTTTATCTTTGTTCGTTCCGTTTGAAGAAATACATCGGGTGAATTTGGTTAATTTTTTGAGTTCTAGCATGACCATTTGATTAGTCTCGCATGTCTACCATTTCACCACCAAGGCATCTTACTGATCTTACTTGTTACTGGACGACTAATCAATTCCTTAAAATGTAAAAAGGATTCCATCAAAAAATCAGAACGTACCTTCAACCATTAACGTCTGTTCTACAAACTCTTTACTGTTTTTGTTGGAATTACAGCAGTAATTAGTGAATTAATTGGCAGTTTTTGAAGGCATTATTACAGCATCTTCTGGCTAATTATGGAGCTACATTCTT